>OY992877.1:94296582-94416582 GCA_963921405.1 Cepaea hortensis | reverse complement strand
CATATGCCACTTTAACCACCGCCATGACACTACACACACTTTCCTCGACAATTTAAGGGGCCACTCAACCACTTGACCACTACTTGACCACCTCATCGCTCACTTTATCCACCACCATGTCACTACACGTACTCTCCTCTCAAAATTAAGTGATCACTCGACCACTTGACCACTACTTGACCACGTCATCGCTCACTTTAACCACCACCACATCACTACACGTACTTTTCCCAATAATTTAAGTATTTACTCGACTACTTGACCACTTGACCACCCCTTGACCACCTCTTGACCACCACTTGAGCACGTCATCGCACAACCTTACCTATAATATAAGGGGTGACTTGACTATGTATTTTTTTTTTTTGGTCTTCCTTTTTTTTCTTTTTCTATATATGTTTTATTAACATTATTATATATCTTCTTTGCATCTTTTTTTCTTTTTCTTTATTGGTGTTGTATTTTTTTATGTTTTATGTCGAATATATACTAGATGCACCTATAATTGCAGGGGTCACTTGACCACTTGAATACCACGCCTACTTAAAAAAAAAAACGAGGAGTTATCGCCCTTTGTGGAGGTATCTATAAGACTCCACCTCCACTTCCACAAAATGACTGGATAATGTACTTATATACTACTGTTGGTGCCTACGTTGAACAGAAGGACTATACTGGTATAACAAAATCCCTAATGTGGAGTTCATTAAGAGAACGAAACAAATACCACTGATTAAGAGGCGAGGAAAATGTGCTGTGTTAGATAGGAAACACAATGATAAAACCTGAGAAGTAAGTCCCTTGTCTGGAAACCATAAAGCTAATGAAACAGAGGAACACCTATAAATAAACAGAGAACAGGATTAAAGACAAAGATGAATAAAATGGAGAGGGCATGGGCGAAGTTGCATAAGGTAGCAAAAGACATGCGGCTGCGGATGATTTGGTTCAGGGCCTATGCCCCAATGGGGCAGCAGAAGAAGAAGAAAGATATAAGAAAATAGATAACATTAGAAAACATTGGGTGTGCGATGGTGTAGCATTTTGTGCACTTGCTTACCAACACACTGGTGCATGTTCAATCCCGGCAGGATTTCTTACTGGTGAGCACGTCTTTGGGATCTAGTTAGGTTTGTAAACATGGACACCGGATAAGTGACTATTTTCTAGGAATTCCCTGACAAAGAAGGAAACACATCACTTCATCTCATTATACTATGACCCAGTAGAATGAAAGGCCCAGCACTTGACAACCCTACGACATTATCTGGCAGACGATTACCTTGACATGTGGGCGAGCCGGAGGCGTTCATGATGATAAATCAATACATGTTTGCGTTGCAGTTAGCACATAATGAGAAATAATAAGATATCAGCGGACATGCAGGACAACAGACTGTTGAACTCTCAAGCTTCACCGGATTGAACTCTGTTATCTTAAAATAGGGGGCGGAGTGACTGTGAGTTCCGCCTCGGGTTTGTACAGAGCTGGTTACCTGATAGTCTTAACTGATGTGAATTTAGGTTGTATAAAATTAGAATACGATAGTACACTGCATTTCCTCACCCATGATTGTGGGGTACTATATTAGACGAAAACAAAACACACACTGAAGATTCGTATGCATGTTGAATACGTTAAAAATACTTCGGGACATCAAAAAGCATGTCGATTAAGACGCTGCCTAGGCAAATCTCTAAAATTAGAAAACCTACTCACACAGGTGCTGTGGTTTAGGGGATAGTTAGACGCGCAGTTGTATAATTCCCGGACATAACGAGTTGAAGGTTCGCAACCAGCTGCGGGCGATTTGGAAGCAGAACGCTTTGTGTTGATTTAGATGACATGAGGCGTCGGTCGTTCGGAAAGCATTGGCAAACTCCATCCATCCATCATGTGCCATGCCGGTAAGCTTGGGCGGTCATGTTCTGCCATCTCACTCGATCACCAGAGTCGTGGATCAGCTCCGTGTTTCTGTCTCGACCATGCCACAAGGCCAAGCCATCCAGGTACTTGCTTCTAGGTCTTCCCCTTGGTCTGTTCCCCTCGATCTTACCAGTTGTCACCAAATTCTCCAATCCATTTCTTCTCATAACATGCCCAAAAAATTTTGACTGTCTACGTCTAATTTCTCTAATCAATTTACGATCTTCATTTGTTTCTTGAAGGACTTGTTCATTGGTCTTTCTGGCTGTCCATGGTATTCTTTGCATTTTCCTCAGAAACCACATCTCTACAGCCATCAGATGTTTTTCAGCCTGACTGCTCATTGTCCACGCTTCACATCCATACAAAAGTACAGGTTCAATGTAGCATCAACACTCTTTTTCTCGTTTCAATTGACATCTTTTTATTGGTCAATATGTTTTTCATCTTGCTAAAGGCTACTTTTGCCATGGCGATTCTTGTTCTAATCTCTTCAAGGCATCTCCCATCAGATGTTATTACTGTTCCGAGATAATTGTACCTGCTCACTTGTTGAAGAATATTCCCATTTACTTGTATATTACATTGTGGTATTTCTTCCTTCCTAGTGACGACCATAATCTGTGTCTTTTTACAATTTAATTCTAACCCTAGTTGTTCACTGTGTGTAACAATCGCATCTACTAAATTTTGCAGGTCCTGTTCATTGTCTGCAATCAAGACTGTATCATCTGCATATCTAATGTTATTGATGCATCGTCCCCCAATGTTGATTCCTTCCATATCTTCAATATTTCTGAAAATACTTTCACTGTACAGGGAAAACAGATCTGGAGACATTACACATCCCTGTCTCACACCCCTTTTAATAGGCTGATATTGGCTTACTTCATTATCAACTCTTATGGCAGCTTGTTGTTTCCAATATATGTTTTTTACAAGTCTAAGATCTTTTCCATCAATTTGTAGATCTTCAAGCATCCTTATCATGTTGACATGTCTCACTTTATCAAAAGCCTTTGTGTAGTCAATAAAGCAAAGGTGTAGATCTTTGTTTACTTCTATAGAACGTTCGATTATGGTTCTCAGTATATACACAGCATTTACTGTACCCTTGCCTTCCACAAACCCACATTGTTCTTCTCATATTTCAGGTTGTATTTTCCTCCTAACTCTTTGCATGATAATTCTTAGCAAAATCTTCGTGATGTGACTCATTATACTAATTGTTCGATGTTGATCACATTCCAAGGCTCCTGACTTCTTTGGGATTGCAATAAATACAGAATTACATAACTCCTGAGGTATATTTCCAGTATTATATATTGTATTAAGCAGACTGGTAACTTGATCTATTCCATATTCTTCTAAAGCATTAATCATTTCTGTTGTGACGCTAACTGAACCGGGGGTCTTGCCAGATTTCATATGGTTAAGAGCATTCTGAACCTCCATCTTCAAAATTGCTGGTCCTTCATTATTATTTTGAACATCATACTGTTCGTCTCTGTTATCGTCATACAGGTTTTTCACGTAATCTGACCATTCATGTAATATCTGATCTTTTTCTATTATGACTCTTCCATCTTTTGTCTTTAGGCAGCCTGCTGATGTACGTGTTCTTTGATTAGTAAGCTCCTGAATTATTTTGTGCATTAGTTTCGCATTGTTACTGTTGTGTTGTTTTTCAATTTCTCTGCAATTTTTCTCAAGCCATGTTTCTTTTGCCTCCTTACATAAGGTTCTCACTTTTCTGTGAATTTCTTCATATTTGGCAGGATTATTTTTGTTCTGTCTTTTTGTTTCCATTAGTTGTAAAATTTCTTCAGTCATCCATGTCTTACGGCCCACTTTCTTTACTTTTGGAATAGTTTTTTCTGCTGCACAACTGATTGAATTCTTCATCGTTTCCCATTGATCATCTACATCTTGAAACAGGATCTCTAGATCAGACAATATATCAAATTTGTTCTTTACTTCTATGTTAAAATTATCTTGTATTTCTTTGTCAGTTTTCAATTTGCACAAGTCATATTTAAGGTTTCCTGCTGTATACTTGACTTTCTGTAACAGTCTGCATTTGGAACTGTTTTTACGACTGTTAACGCATTTCGAAACCTTTTGTTAATCAGGATGTAATCTATCTGATTTTTAATCCTGCTGTCTGGACTCCTCCATGTCCATAATCTTCTAGGATGCTGTTTAAACCAGGTGTTTCCTACAACCATTTCTTGTTCTTTTGCCCATTCTAAAAGTCTGTATCCTCTATCATTTCTCTCTCCCAAACCATGGTTGCCTACACTGCATCCATCGCCTTGCTGTCCTATTTTTTGCGTTGAAATCACCCATTATGATATTTATTTCTGATGTTTTGCAGTTCTTCAAAGCAGACTCCACGTCATTATAAAATTCCTCTATGCTTTCTTCACTGCATTCACTTGTTGGGGCATATACTTGAATGACATTTATTTTAAAAGGTCTTCCGTTTAATTTTACTAATAGGACTCTGTCTGACACAGCATGATATCCTTTGACAGAATTTGATGTTTGCTTATCTAATATAATGGCTACACCTCTTTGCTGTTCTTCTCCCCCAGAGTAAATAATCTTACAATCCTCTCCTGTCCTTATCCCTGCTCCTTTCCATCTCGTTTCCGATACTTCTAATATGTTAATCTTCTCTCTCCCCATTTCTTTTTTGATGTTTTCTAATTTTCCATCTGCATTCATTGTTCTAACGTTCCAAGTTCCTACTTTCAATGATATTAATCTGTTGCACCTAGTAGCCTGTTGACGGTCTGGAGTCACCTGGTGCGCATGGCTATCCCTACCGGGCGAGGCTGCTCCTATGGAGCACCCATTTACGCCGTTTCTCTGATTATCGATGATTTCACACAACATGATTTTCTTGGCATCTGTAAAGAAGGTAGTTTGCCATTGTTTCCTTCCTAGCAGTGACCATACTGGTCAGTGACCGTAGCCATTGTCTCCTCAAAATAGAGATCCTCTGCCTACCGTCGTGAAGGTGAAGACCATAACCTACAACTATCTGTTGGCTGCTCTCCATCTTCATCCACCACCTGCACCCATGGCTTCACGTAACCCTGATCGGGGGGCTAAACGGGTACTCCACCTTGCCCAAGGGTGTCCCGTAGGCTAGCGGAGGGTAGGAGGCGCCTTACTTCTCCTTTGATAGGAGACCTCCTTTGATAGGACCCTACCCCGCTACCCTAACTGGACTTGGCAAACTACTGGACTAAAATTTGCCTAGTAAGTCACAAATAGTGAATACATGCTGGGGTTGACTGCAGCGCATGTAAAGGACATGCAGCTAACTTAACCCACAAAACAATATTTATAGCATGCATGATTCAAGAATACACACATGTCATTCATTGTTGGTTCTAGGGAGTTCGTGCACTGCACATAGATTCCAATTTTATGATCTATGAGTGGAGACTGAGGCACTGACATCTGTGTGCAACGAAACCGACCCTTCACAAACACGGAAACAAAACTTTGAAACAGCGCCGTCACCTCGCTGAAGGAATAACTTACTGCGGCTCTTGGAGGCGAGCAAGGGCGCATGGATAAGAGAAAAAAATAAAAATTTTGTTGCGTATCCCTTACGGGACGTTGCAGTCAACACCAGCATTTTCAGCTGCTGTTGATGTACTAGGCAAGTGTTACGTTCAGTAGTTTTCCATTGCTTTCTGAACGACCGGCCCCTATACCTTTTTCGAAAAAACCAGCACCGCCGTGTTTCGAACCCGGGTATACGGGCTCACAAACCGCGTTCGCAAGCCCTTAGCTACAGAGACCGGTGGATAAGAGAGCTCGTTCTTAAATATCCGATGTGCTGATGCAGAGGTAGTGGTTCAACTCCTTCAACCCCTACACCAGTCAGTTGAACTAAAATGTTGACTTTTCGTTCTTGACTTGGGACGTAAATTACAAGTACCTCAGAAGTCGGAGTGGGTTCGCCTGATGGCGAGAGAAATGGTAATAGGGAAAGTTCATCATCATCATCATCATCATCATCATCATCATCATCATCATCATCATCATCATCATCATCATCATCATCATCGTCTTCCACTTTTGCCGTCAAGCGTCGTGAGGAGGAATAATTAGCTTTTCAGCGCCCGGTTGGTGGCACCGGACAGTGTCAATTTATGTGACTGTACAGTGTCTATAATGTCGTCAATCCATTTCGGGCGTCCTCTTGCTCTCGTAGCAGATGTTCTTTGATGTAGGGCCAGTGCTGGTAGTACATGCTGTTGCATTCTAACGAGATGGCCAAACCATTTGATCTTCTGTCTTTCAATAAATGTGACACAAAGTGTTGATCCCACGTCTGTCCGATAACAGCATTTCTTACTTGGTCTCGGATTGTTAAGTTGGCAGCACTCCTCAGGTATCTCATCTCACAGGTGTTGACTTTGCATAAGTGTAATTTGGATAATATCCAAGTTTGACTTTGGTAGCTTAGGGTTGGTGTGAATATGCTGTTTATTATCTGTCGTTTTGTGGACATGGGTATATTTGGATGATTAAGTATGGGTGATAGTTAATATGTAAGCGTACTTGCTTTTTGACATCTGATTTCGATTTCTCTATCAAATCTGCCATCTTTTGTGATCGTACTTCAATCAATCAATCATGTGCCATGCCGGAAAGCGTGGGCGGTCATGACTCGCCATTTCACTCGATCACCAGTGTCGTGGATCAGCTCAGTGTTCCTGTCTCGTCCATGCCATGTGGCCAAGCCATCCAGGTATTTTCCTCTCGGTCTTCCTCTTGGTCTGTTCCCTTCGATCTTGCCAGTTGTCACTAAGTTCCCCAATCCATTTCTTTTCATAACATGTCCAAAAAATTGTGACTGTCTACGTCTAATTTCTCTAATCAGTTTACGATGTTCATTTGTCTCCTGTAGTACTTGGTCATTGGTTTTTCTGTCTGTCCATGGTATTCTTTGCATTTTCCTCAGAAACCACATTTCTGCAGTCATCAGATGCTTTTCAGCTTGACTGCTCATTGTCCAAGTTTCACATCCATACAAAAGAACAGGCTCTATGTACTTACAAGATATTTAAATTCTTTAACTTATTTCAGAGTTGTACATGCAAAAACCAGTCCAGTGCACGAGAAGTAGTAGCAAGTGTATGGACTATGCCAAAGTTCAAAGCGAGATAATGCACGCATGCACGCATGCACGCACGCACGAACACACACACACACACACACACACACACACACACACACACACACACACATACACACACACATATCACAAACTGCGGCTCTTACAGAGTGTCATATTGGCCGAACATCCTAGTTCACTTATTTTTTCAGGAAACATACAAGATCACTTGGTGGTGATAAGTTCGAATCCAGTTTGACTAGGTCAATCTAGTTTTCTGTCGTCTAAGTGATCTCTCTGGAAGTAAGGGTGGCGGATAGGGTTAACGCTTATACATTTACTATTCATGCAGCGTCGTAGTGGGTTCGGTAAGGTCAGTTGGACTTAAATCTTGACTTCTAGTTCGGAAGGCAATGGCAAACTGTTGATCGTAACATTGCCTGGTAAATTACAAAAGGCCAATAATGGCTGGGTAAGAAAACTGTCACAGCACATGTGCTTTTTAAGAACGTGAGCTAAAATATCTACAGCTTGCTCCAAGTATCTCCCGCTGTTTACAGTAGTTTGTGTTAAGCGTAGAGATAAGAAAGTGTTCTACAACGCTAGCAGCATGATGATAGTAACATGATGATAGTAACATGATGATACTGGAAGGCCCCGCTATACGTCGCTTCGGTTTACGTCGTTTCACTATAACGTCGTAGTCACAACGTGTCATAACTTCACTTTATGTCGCTACGTTCCGCCATAACATCGTCATCTGTGTATACAACTGTATATAGTGTTTCACAATACGTCGTTCCACTTAAAGTCGCGTTTTCCAAGAACGTAACCCCGACGTTAACTGGGGTCGTCCATTAGTAACATGACGACAGTAATATGTTCATGACGGATCATGAATATAATTATTGCGATGGAAGTCGACGTGGCCGAAAGGTTTAATGCGCAGTTGGTGGGTTCGTTTCACACACCGGTCAGCTGGACTTAAAGAACTGGGCGTAAAATTTCCTAGTAAATTTGTAACAACCAATAAGAGCCGGGGTGTGATTGCAACGTTTTGGAGAGAACAAACTTTTTTTTAAAGAATGTGAGCTGTGACATCTACCCTTTGTGCCATGTATCTCCCGCCATTTTCAATAGCTTGTGTTATGCATATGGCCATAAAGTATATTGATGAAGTGGACCCTGTAGGTCCGTGATGAATAAGGACCCCTCAAATACTAGACAATGTTTTACAATGTTTATGTCCTTTCAATTGCTTTGTCTCCTGGCAAACAATATTTTTAGACCCAGCCTGCCACTGCTCGCAGAGCAATGATAAAGACATATAATGATTGCAAGAATGGTTATAGTCTTTGTGTAGCATGAGAGAAATCCAGACACGTATGAAGATGACAAGAGGAACTAAAGCCGTCTTGACAATAACATATCTAAAAGCCCGTGGAGGAACCGCTACTAGTCCAGGCCTAATTGCAGCTGATCCTTGTGTTCTATGCTCGGTCATGTCCTTGTTGCACAATCATACATCTTTCCGCAGATGTTCAGTTTTAGCACCAGTCATGCACACTCCACTGGTTTCTGAGATTGGAGAAGGGCAGGCGAGCTCTACAGCACAGTCCCTGTAAAGTTGGTTTGCCTGTACCGGGTGGGGATCAGTCTCTACGCTAACTCCCCTCCAATAGATGCAAACCCGTTTAGTTTAGTTTAGTTTAGTTTAGTTTAGTTTAGTTTAGTTTAGTTTAGTCGACGGATCAACATCACGGCACACAGGTGTAACCCATAAGTGCTCCGTTCTACTCCTAACTCAAGCCTGAGTCCGGAGAATCTCAGCTCAGTGCACGAACTCCGTAGCACCTTCGAGGATCCTGAAATACTTTCGGTAGATTTTTAACTCGAAATTTTGCCCGAGCAGCGCCGTTTTGGCTACTCTTTTTCGATTTCCAATTGCCAAGGGATTTTTTTTACGTGCGCAACAATACACACGGGCGTCCGATCTCACTGCCCAGAGAGAGGGGAAAGTTTGTTACTAGAAGTCCACGTGAAAACATCCCGGCCATCACCGAGGCTTTAACCCGGGACCTCCAGCACTCGAGGCGAACACCATACCTCGAGACCATGACAACCTCACCGCCACTGCATCGAAGCTAAGAATTTTTAATGTATTTTTTTTTTTTTTTATGCTCTCTCGCTTTGAACTCAAGTTTAGTCCATACACATGCTACGACTTCAAGTGCACTGGACCCATTTTTTTGCGTGCCCATTAGCTTTGTCTATTATCAGTGTCCCTCGCCATCAGGCGAACACGCTCTGACTTCTGAGGTACTTGTAATTTACGTCCCCAAGTCAAGGACGAGAAGTCAACATAAAACTCTTGTCCTTAAGAGAATTCACCAACCAACCAACAAACATAAAATTGTCGTCCTTGTGTAGAATAACTAGGCGCGTGTAATTATAATAAGAAACAGTGCATCCATTATGTAGTAAGTAGTAGAACAGTGGTTCTCAACCTTTTTTGGCCCGTGCCCCCCTTCACCATATTTTCAGAACGTCATTCCCCCCCCCCTTTTCGTATTTCCTATCTACAAATTTGGCCCGTGCCCCCCCCCCCCCCCACCTTTCACCATATTTTCACAACGTCATTCCCCCCCCCCCCACTCTTCGTATTTCCTACCTAAAATCCCCCCTCCCGCTCCTGCCCCTACACAGTAAACGTAATAATGGAAGCACGTACCAAAACAAGTCTAGACGTCCACATAAAACGTGATTTGTGGGTCTACTTACTTTATAAAATGAATTTTAGAAGGGGTGAGACGCACAGAACCGTACAGTATGAAGGGAAAAATATTATCAAGTAATCGGTTCTTATATTAACGCGATCTTGAAATAATCTTCACCCCCCCCCCCCTGGAAACCCTAAAATTTCCCCCCCCCCCCGCCGGGGGGGGGGGCAATTCCCCACCGGTTGAGAACTACTGTAGTAGAAGCAAACGACCCATTTCACGTTTAAAGGCTCGCTAGACATATTTTAAGGTTTTACAAAAGTAAGTAAATGATCCCTTTACATGTCTAAGGTGCATTGAGCATACGATGCTCTACCTATTTTATAGACCAATCGGCACTCGGTGGTTAGTTAGTTAGTTAGTCGCGGTTCCTACTTCAAGGCAACGGGTCGTCCCCATTATACTCCGTTCCTGTGCCAGTGTGAATATCACATGAAATGCTCCTCACTGCCCTATGTGAAAAGTTGAATAGACAGGAGTCTCGACAAGTCAACAGCCCGCACAGATACACTGTGCACAATGCCGCCGTCAGAATGCCAACACAACAGTCCTCCACAGAAAATACAGTTCATCATCGATGGAAGCGGCAGTCATTAGAAAAACAGCAGCAACACATTACTGCATTAAAAGTCGAAAGGTTCGACTTCATTCGGCACTCGGTAAATAATGTTGTAAATGTCAACCACACCGCCTTACACTCCAAGACATTTTCTTGTAGACGTATAAGTCTGGGTCGATCCGGGGACAGGTCCTTCCGTGCGCGTCGTCGTCGTCGTCGTCGTCGTCGTCATTCGCAACTGCGAGCGCTAACAAGACAAGTCGCCCTAACCAGTCAAGAAGCCTGATACGGGGGAACATGTCACGTAGCAGGTCCAAGAACAAGAAACACGCGGTATCCAAGATGTGCAGCGTGGGAGCCGACAAGAACGCCAAGAAGATGAACGTGGAGAACATGCCTGCTAGCTGCATCAAAGAACCTGAAACTACAGCTCTAACTGAAGCTACAACGAGGGAGTAGATCGACAGCCCACCACAGACAAGAGCCAAACCTACTGAGAAGCAGAGGGAGGAGAACGACACCAGAGCCAGAGACACCGACTCACCGACAAGCAAGTGGGTTATCAAGCGTATACAAGTGGAGCTATCAGACGAAGAAATCACGAAGCAGCTACGAGAAGAGAATCTTCACATACGATTCTTGAAGGCTGAGAGGCTCCTCACCTACTCCAAGATACCTATAACGTTGGCAGTGGTGTCGTCGGAGGGCAGTGTAATGCCGACCACAGTTGCAATCAACAAGAGAATGCAGCAGCCAGAGAGATGAATCCCAAGGATTATCCAATGTTTCAGATGTCAGAGGGCCGGCCACAGCAGAGCAGCATGCCGCATCAGGACGGAAATCTGCCGGTACTGCGCCGATCACCACGCCTTCAAGGAGTGTCCGCTGGCCAAGCTGGACACGGACTTCCGAGCACCCAACAACAAAAGAAAGTGCGCCAACTGCCTGGGCAAGCACGGAGCAAGATACTTGGGCTGTCCGTACCTGCAACGACACAGAGACGTATTAAAACTCGCCATTACCACGAAGACACCATTCAAGGAAGCAATGCGGAGGTGCGAGACAGCCACGGGTATATCACAAGCTGAAAGAGACCAACTGCAAAAACAGATAGACGAGTTTGTAGAAACAAGTCAAGGCAATGCTGACGCCGACTCCGACCAGCGACAACGAAAACCTACTGGCGGAAATGAAGGAGATCCAGCAAAACATCAAGCAAGAAGTGGTACATATGGCACTGATAAAGAAGAAGAACGAAGAAATCCTACAAACCATTAAATCAGAGCGAGAACTACAGAAAGCTGAAATGGAACTTTTCCGAAACAAAACAACAGAAGGACAAAAACAACAAGAAATCACAGAGAAATCGCAAGATGAAAACCAAGAGACCGAGCCTGAACCGCAAGCCTGTAGCCAAACCACGACGCCCGAAACATTCAATGGGAAGCCAATATCCCGCCAGACATCTGAAGAAATCCGAGAGGAGTATCCTGGCGACGGCATAGAGGACACCTCTTCACCCCGTCCATATACCTGGCCGGATATCGCAAAAATAGACAGAAAAGTGGAACTCAAGAAAGAGGAACTCAGGCGCAAGGAATTCCCCGAAGAAAACCGAGATGAACACCCTGACGACGGCAGAGAGGACGCCCCGATACCACCATTATTTACCGATGAAGAACTCGAGGAGATAAAGAGGAGACACGAACTCAGGTGCAAGGAATATAGAAGGCGCATGTAAGAAAAAGCAAAGAAGCACAAGAAATGCAAGGGAAAATCAAAGCCCTTCCATGTCGCTGAAGAACCAGCTATTTACGAGGATGACGAACACCCATGGCAATCTATATCTATAAAACAAAGTGTATGTGTATATGTATATATGTATTATGCCTTTTTAAAGCACAAACTATCGTCTGTCAAGACGGCAAGGTGCCAATGTATGTATGTAAATATGTATGTCCTTTATTTGTTCGCGAACGGCCCATCCGATTGAGATGAAATTTTCTACACGCCTTCCTTTCATTCCAGAGCTGTCAACTGTCATAGTTTTTTTTTTCTTCTTCCTCCTCCTCCCTCCTCCCCCTCCCAAAATACGTACGTAAATATATGATGATGATGATGAAAGAATCCCCGAACCAAAACGCTAGGGAAAGGGAAGAAAATGACGTGACTACACAGAATCGTCACACGGCAATCATCATCATCAAGTGCCGTGCCGGCTGGCGTAGGCGTTCATGGCTCTCCGTAGATCTCAGTCTTTGGTTTTTTGGATCAACACTGCTGCTGATATTCCTCCATGCCACGGCAATATCAATAACAATTCATCTTTTTATGTGTAAGGAAGTTATCTACAGTCGTGTAGAAGGGAAGAACTAGACGAGTATGAATTCGGAATAGCGAACTCTCTCCTCCTCTCTTCTCCTCCCTCCTCCTCCCTCTACCTCCTCCCTCCACCCTCCTCCTCTTCTTCCTCCCTCTCATCCCTCTCCCGACTCCCTCCTCCTTCTCCCTCTTTCTTCTCCCTCTTCCTCTCCCCTCCTCCTCCATCCTCCTCCCTCCTACTCCCTCCGCCTCCTACCCCTTCCTCCCTCATCTTGCCTTCTCCTCCCTCTCCCTCCTTATCCCTCCTCCTCCTCCTGCCTCCCTCCTCCTCCTCCTGCCTCCTTCTCCCTCATCATCCTCACTCCTCCTTCTCCCTTCTTCTCCCTCTTCCCTCTTCCTCCTCCTCCTACCTCCTCCCTCCTCCTCCCTCTACCTCCTCCTCCTCCCTCCACCCTCCTCCTACCTTCTCCTCCTCTTCCTCCTCCCTTTCCTTCCTCCTCCTCCTCCCTCTACCTCCTCCTCCCCCTACCTCTTTACTCCTCCCTCCTCCTCCTCTTCCACCTCCCTTTCCTTCCTCCCCTCCTCATTCTCCCTCCTTCCTCTCCCTCCTTCCTCCTCCTCCTTTCTTCTTCTCCCTCTGCCTCCTCCCTCCTCCTATCCCCTCCTCCTCCCTCCTCCTCCTTCTCCTCCTCCCTCCTTCTCCTCCTCTCCCCTCCTCCTCCTACCCTCTTCCTCTTTCCCTCCTCCCTCTCCCTCCTCCATCCTCCTCCTCCCTCTTCCTCCTTCCTCCTCCTCCCTCTTCCTCCCTCTCCCTCCTCCATCCTCCTCCTCCCTCTTCCTCCTCCTTCTTCCTCCTCCTTCCTTCTCCTCCCTCCTCCTCCCTCTTCATCCTCCTCCTACCTCATCCCTCCTCCTCCTCTCTCCTCCTCCCTCCTCCCTTTTCCTCCCTCCTCCTCCCTCTACATCCTCCCTCCTCCTCTCCACTCTTCCTCCTACCCTCTTCCTCTTCCCCTCCTCCCTATCCCTCCTCCTCCCTTCACATTCCTCCTCCTCCCTCTTCCTCCTCCTCCCTCCTCCTCCTCATCCCTCCTTCTCCCTCCTCCTCCTTCTTCCTCCCTCCTCCTCCCTCCTCCCCCTCCTCCTTCCTCCTCCTCCCTCTCCTCCTCCTCACTCCTCCTCCTCCCTCTACCTCCTCCCTCCTCCTCCCTCTTCCTCCTCCTCATCCCTCCTCCTCACTTCTCCTCCTCCCTCCTCCTCCTCCCTCTACCTCCTCCTCCCTTCACATTCCTCCTCCTCCCTCTTCCTCCTCCTCCCTCCTCCTCCTCATCCCTCCTTCTCCCTCCTCATTCCTCCTCCTCCCTCTCCTCCTCCTCACTCCTCCTCCTCCCTCCTCCTCCCTCTACCTCCTCCCTCCTCCTCCCTTCACATTCCTCCTCCTCCCTCCTCCTCCTCCCTCCTCCTCCTCTCTCCTCCTCCCTCCTCCTCATCACTCCTCCTCCCTCCTCCTCCTCCCCCTCCTCCCTCTCCGCCTCCTCCCTCCTCCTCCTCCCTCTACCTCCTCTCCTCCCTCCTCCTCCCTCTACCTCCTCCCTCCTCCTCCCTTCACATTCCTCCTCCTCCCTCTTCCTCCCTCCTCCTCCTCTCTCCGCCTCCCTCCTCCTCCTCCTCCCTCTACCTCCTCCCTCCTCCCTCCTCCTCCCTTCACATTCCTCCTCCTCCCCTCCTCCCCCTCCTTCTCCTCCTTCTCCCTCCTCATTCTCCCTCTTCCTCCTCCCTCTTCCTTCTCCCTCCGCCTCCTCCATCCTCCTACTCTCTCCTCCTCCTCCCTCCTCCTCCCTCCTCCTCCCTCTCCTCCTCCTGCTCCCTTCTCCTTCTGCGTTCTCCTCCTCCCTCCTTCTCCCTCCTCCTCCCTCTTCCTCCTCCCTCCTCCTCGCCTCCTCCTCCACACTACTCCTCCCTCCTCCTCCTAATCCCTCCTCCTCCCTCCTATTCCTCCCTACTCCTCCTGTCTCCTCCCTCCTCCTCCCTCCTCTTCCCTCCTCCACCTCCCTCTTCCTCCTCCCTCCTCCATTTACCCAAGACAGACAGACAGTCAGACAGATAGTCGGGAACGGGATCTTATATGACTACTTATATAATTTAAATGAGATGCTCTCCACCATGGGCTGGGCCGGGTCAGACAGACAGACAGATAGATAGATAGACAGACAGACAGACAGACAGACAGACAGACAGACAGACAGACAGACAGTCGGGAACGGGAACTTATATGACTACTTATATGAATTAAATGAGATTCTCCCCACCAGGAGTTGGGCGATGCCGGGCCGGGTCAGACAGACAGACAGATAGATAGTCGGAACGGGAACTTATATGACTACTTATATGAATTAAATGAGATTCTCCCCATCAGGGTCTGGGCGAAGACGGGCCGGGTCAGACAGACAGACAGACAGATAGACAGACAGACAGACAGACAGATTGTCGGTAACGGGAACGTGAACTTATATGACTACTTATATGAATTAAATGAGATGCTCCCCACCAGGGTCTGGGCGAAGCCGGGCCGGGTCAGCTAGTACTATATAGATGACGGAGAGATCGTCCCATTTCTGACCGCAGAGGAAAAAATCGAATGGCAACAGAAGCTCAAACTCGAAGAAGAAAAAAGGCGTAAGGAGGAAAATGAAAATATCGATAAGATCCTATAGAAAATACACAAAAAGGAGGCAAAAAAAAAAAAAAAAAAACCAAATAAAAAGTCCTTTTAAGGACTGCAACCAGTCAAGCCAGACGAGCCAGGAGCATTCACTAACAAAAGATACTACAAAAGGAGACGAGCACAAAGGACAGCCGCCGACAGATCCCCCAGCTGACGTCGCAGACACAAACAAACAGAACCAGTCCGGACCAGGACTAACTCGCAAGAGCACACAAGCCAAGAATTAGGGTGAATGAACCCACAAAAACCACGGACCTCAACAATAACCACAGCTGAAAGACGCAGGTTGAACGAGGCCGAATTTGGAATTTTTGTTGTGAAAATTGGAATTGGAATTGTGGACAGGTTTAATTTTAAAACTTTCTAAACTCCCCCCCCCCCCGCCCCCAACCTAAGGCAGGTGAGTTTCCAGCCACTACGCCACCGCAGTTCCCTTTGGGAGCATATGGCGCTAAACCCATATTTTTATAGACCCATCGTCATTCGGTACATGATGTGGTCATTATCACACAGGTCTACATTACGCCCCGAGACGTTTCCTGGTTCCAGGTTTAGGCTGGATCGACCTGGAAGCCCAGGTCAATTAGAAGAAAAAAATCAAGAACATCAAAAACCACCCAGATGATGGTGTTTGTTCATCAAGAATGATGATGACCATTCATTTCATCCAGCGAGGTTAACAGTTTTGATCCGTGAGTTCTAAGATGGCTGGTAAAGCCTATTTTGGCTCGAAATGTTCTTCGACAATGTGAACAAATAATGCTTGACGTTCCAGGAGAAGGATCTCCTGTGGTGGTGTTTCCCCCAATGATAATTCGAACCTATGGCCACCAGGCCGACAGGCGAGCGTCTAGCTACTCCACTACCACGGCTCCCATTCCCTGCCTAAAATGTGCAATAAATAAGCACACACAAAAACACAGGCGGAAAATTATCCCACCCACATACTTCCGGTTATAAGATTTACAAACTGTAAGCCAGTCTACTGAGGGTGACGCACCAATTTCGTCCCCACTAGTCAACCCGGGTTGACATTACAACAAGGTTGAGGCAACACGACTGCAATCCTTGAAGGTGGCTGTTGAAAACTCTCAGCTGCCAATCCCCGCCAAATCTAAATGCCACACTCTGCTATTGAGCAGTAGTAAGTAATCGTAAGTTGAAATGTACTAGATAGCCTAACGTATAGTATGTCCACATTTGTTTGCCTTCATTCACGCACGATCAATTATTATGAAAACTGTCTGTTGCATCGTTATGAAATTTTTCCAGCCGTCTTATATTTACCACCACCCAAGGAATATGTCTTTGATAGGTCCAAAAACAACTTAAATCATTGAAAGCGGCAACATTCCTTTGATGTTTTGCTGAACAACTAGTGATTTCTTGCTAACAAAGTTATTTTTACGGTAATGGGAGACCTGCAAATTCTGATGACACACAAAGGCGTATCCGGATTCGTATGGGAGTGGGTGCAATGAAAGAACTAGCTTAAAATCTACAGGGTCGGCTGCATTGCACCGGGTTTTTATCCCATATGGCTCAGTTTCTTTCCGCAGCTCGGATAGCGTCGCACAAAGCACGAAGCTCCAGCGACGACCCTCGGGAGTCTCCGAAAAAATGCACTCGTGAAATAAAGGACGCGGCCCGGAATCGAACATACAACCTTCAGAGCCCGAGTCAGACGGCTTGACCACTTCACCATGGAGAATCCCGAGAGGGGTGCAATTAGATAGGTAGATAGATAGATAGATAGATAGATAGATAGATAGATAGATAGATAGATAGATAGATAGATAGATAGATAGATAGATAGATAGATAGATAGATAGATAGATAGATAGATAGATAGATAGATAGATAGATAGATAGATAGATAGATAGATAGATAGATAGATAGATAGATAGATAGATAGATAGATAGATAGATAGATAGATAGATAGATAGATAGATAGATAGATAGATAGATAGATAGATAGATAGATAGATAGATAGATAGATAGATAGATAGATAGATAGATAGATAGATAGATAGATAGATAGATAGATAGATAGATAGATAGATAGATAGATAGATAGATAGATAGATAGATAGATAGATAGATAGATAGATAGATAGATAGATAGATAGATAGATAGATAGATAGATAGATAGATAGATAGATAGATAGATAGATAGATAGATAGATAGATAGAACGAACAAACTTTATTTTCAAAGGGTTAAGAATTGGGCACACAGGCCCGTCTAACATTCTGCCCTTCTATCACTCTCTTTCATCTTCTATCACTCTCTTTCATACATTATTTCATTCACACATCATTCAAGGCTAACAGAGAACAGCAACAATATAAAAGATATGCATTATAAAGGCATGGGCAAAATGCGAACATCAAAACTACACGACACAGTAATGTTAGATAATGGTCTGACACTTGTTATTAGCCATGTGGAATATACTGGCCTACCAAAAGGGGACTGGCTGTTATACTAGGGTTTTGTTATTATTATTATTATCTCTATTATTAAGGGGGAAGGTAATCCGTATTGAGATAGTGTTCGAATAATTTGCGATTATATGAATAGGGATTGGTGATGTCTTTGATTTCTTGTGGAAGATTGTTCCACAGCTGAGCTGCAGAGTACGTTAAGCTTGTTTTGTATAAGTCAATCCTAGGCTTCGGAATGTGTAATATATTTAAACGTTTACTGTGTCTAGCATTATATTTAAACAATGGCCAAAGGTAATTTCGGGCATTCCGATGCAGGATTTTGTGAATTAGTTTAGCTTTATTGAAAAGCAGTCGTTTGCGGAGTGGTAGTAACTGAAGGCGTTTATACAGGCTAGTATTGTCAGATAAATGTTTGCTATAAATTAGACCCATGGCCCGTTTCTGGAGTGAGTAAAGTCGCTTGGTGTTTGAATTAGAACAACCGTCTCAGATTGTAGAGCAGTAGTCAAAGTGTGTCTGTATATGAGAAGTATAGAATAGTTTCCTTGTGTCCTCATCAAGGAAGTTTTTAATTTTGGCGAGTTGGTAGACTTTTTTCGCTGTTTGTTGAACGTGGGAATTAAAGGTTAGGTTTCTATCAATGATTAGGCCTAATGTTTTGTGCTCAATTACACTTTCTACTGGCATGTTATCGATGTGAAGTTGAAGTGATGTGTTTGAGCTATAGAGTTTGAAGTTTTTGTCTGGTTGTTAATAACATTGATTTTGTTTTAGTGATGTTAATTAGCATACGGTTTGAATAGCTCCACCTGATTACATTATTTAATTCTTGTTGTAAAGACTCCTCCAGTAAAATACAGTTTTCAGCGTTTGTGTACACTGTACTGTCGTCTGCAAATAGATCGCAGGACGACGAAAGATGCAAAGGTAGATCGTTAATATATATGGCAAATAATAGAGGGCCAAGAATAGACAGACAGACAGACAGACAGACAGACAGTCAGACAGACAGACAGACAGACAGACAGACAGATAGATAGATAGATAGATAGATAGATAGATAGATAGATAGATAGATAGATAGATAGATAGATAGATAGATAGATAGATAGATAGATAGATAGATAGATAGATAGATAGATAGATAGATAGATAGATAGATCCCCGACAGGAGCCGGGCCGAGCCAGCTAGTTTATTTATATAATCCCGTTTCATGAAAGAACCCACAGTTTGACGACACCTCTGAACTACCCCATATAAATTCCCTCAGTCTGCCAAAAGCGAAAACCGCGCAGACAAAATTCAAAAAACGGCGGGGGTGTGTCTTGCTGAAACGGTAATACTCTTAAAATGATGGAATGAATGCGGGGGATATAAAATATATACGGCATATAAACAAACATTGAAATCTGCTGTACAATCTCCAGAACAAAATGTTTTTGTTGGGTGGACATAATGATAAGGTTATATTCTAAATCTCATCATTTTCCCTCAGTTGGTTACTGAGATATTGAATTTTATAGTTGTTACTAGTTGTTCAGCAAATCATCAAAGGAATGTTGCCGCTTTCAATGATTTAAGTTGTTTTTTGGACCTATCAAAGACATATTCCTTGGGTGGGGGTAAATATAATACGGCTGGAAAAATGTCATAACGATGCAACAGACAGTTTTCAAAATAATTGATCGTGAATGAAGGCAAACAAATGTGGACATACTATAATTAAAGCTTTGTGGCTTTTTCTTGATTGGCACAGGATTTTCTCTTTCCCTCCTTTTTCATTAACCCTAAACCGGCTCTACTGAAACTACTGTACGTAAACTTGCCAAGAAATCACAAACAACAAAAATAAAAATGCTGGGGTTGACAGCTACGTCCTGTAAAGGATATGCACAGTATTTTTTTTTTCAGTGTAAGTGCTAGTTTTCTAACACTTATATCGATGGTATACGTGATAGTGTTCAAATCTCCTTCGCGAACAGGATTTTGTTTTCATTGACCGGGGATCTAACCTGGTCTAAAATGGATACGAGGAAAAGTTATGGAAGTAAAAGTGTCCAGCGTGATACTGACCACATTACCCATCGAGTGCCGAATGGTCTATATAAATATGCGGCTAGCACCATGCGACCAAAGTTCCCTAAGGCGTGAAATAGATCGTATGTGTTTTCGGTTTTATTTGTGCGCTCGCTCGCTCACTTTAAACCCAAGCGTAGTCCATACACGTGCTAATATTTATTTTTTTTTCATATCCTTTACAGGACATCGCTGTCAACACCAGCATATTTCAGCTGTATGTTGATTTCTTGGCAAGATTAAGCTCAGTAGTTTGCCATTGCTTTCTGAGCGACCGGCTCACATACCCCGTAAGTTACCGATGCGATTCGAACCACTGCTGATTCTCACCGTCATCACGTTACCCACGAGAGTATACGAGATTACGGAGAAAAGTCATAACCTCTAAGCCACGAAGCCGGCTGCTAATATTTAGAAGTGAAATATTCAGAATCGTATAGATGCATTGGACAATGACATCTTAATTTTCTTTAGACGCTCGCTCGCGTTGAACTCAAGCGTAGACCATGCACACTACTTCTAATAGTGCTGGACTGATTTTTGCGCGTGGATTAGCCTTTCCTATTACCACTTTCCCTGTGAGGAGTTAGACTGTGATCAAGGCAGTTCCAACATCCGACTACATTTATATGCTCGATGATTTCAATGTTCGCGTGGGCAAGGAATCGAGTTCATGGCCAGTGTGCCTTGGAAAATACAACATCGGTCGCATGACTGAAAATGGACAAAGGCTTTTGGAGCATTGCACTAGAAATGACCTATGTATTACAAACTCATTTTTTTAAAACAAAAGAACTGCATAAGGTCACATGGAGACATTCAAGATCCGGCCAAACATCATTAACTCGAAGTTACCACAGTGCTGACTGTTATAGGAATCATTCTTTGGTTGTTGTAAGAGTTATACTAAGACCAAAGAGAATCTACACAGCTGAACACAAATCTAGCCCCAGGATTAATATCATTAACACCCACGATCCTGATAAGTCAGTGGTTCTCTACCGGTGGGGAATTTTAGGGTTTCCGGGGGGGGGGGATGAAGACCATTTCAAGTTCGCGTTAATACAAGAACCGATTACTTGATATTGTTTTTCCCTTCATACTTTACAGTTAAGTACTTCTCATCCTTCTAAAATTCATTTTATAAAGTCAGCAGAACCACAAATCATGTTTTATGTGGATGTCTAGACTTGTTTTAGTATGTGCTATTAAATTTACCTCACATTTTTACGTATACTGTATAGGGGTGGTGTCAAAGAGCTACGTAAGAGCTTAGAGCTCAGTAATAGATAAATAGAGCTGAGAATAGGAAAGTGACATAGGGATCTGGGAAACCAGACAGAAGGGACACAAGCACGAGTGAGAACTATAAATAGTTCTCTAACTGGACACACTTGTGTCAAAAAGGAAGTCAATCGGTGCAAGTGAGCTGGGGTTACCCAAGAGACTGGGAAACCCGCATCACGAGAAGGGACCCAGCAACAGTGGTTACTTTAACCAAGTGACCAGCGTGCTGGAACTCCAAGCACGCAAAGCAGCGAATGCACGTAGAGCCAATTGCTCGTGGCTGAACACGCCACTGAGGGATTTCTTCAGACAGTGACTTGACGGCGTAGGCTACGGACTGTATATCCGCTGTGAATACTTTGTTGCTAGGAATGACAATATCAATAGTTAGGACTTACGCTTAGCTTCATTAATAATTACCATCAACATTCATCTCCTCATTACATCTTTATAACATACTATGATGTTTAATACCGATGTGGTATTCCGCTCGTGGAGCTCATGTACTATCTGCTCCAAATAAAATGTATCCTTTTGTACAAAGTACGAGTTGTCATTTTCGTGTGGTACAAAAGAAGGGAATCCTTGTATGCCTGTCGCAATTGAGTTGTTGACAGGCAGGATCCGATTTGGTGTCAGAAGTGTTTTTGAACCTGGCAGGATCCGATTTGGTGTCAGAAGTGTTTTTGAACCTGGTAGGATCCGATTTGGTGTCAGAAGGTGGGGCTTGAACCACCTTCAAGCACTTTAATCTACCATTTTCCCCACAAAAATTCGGAAATTCTGTAAAATGTTATTTATATTATTTGTGTGAATTCTCTTGATGGAAAGGTATGAAATATAAACTGTGATTGTGCGCAGATTGCAAAATGTATCGAAATTGCGTAATTAACTATCATTTGTGAAACATTTCGTGTGATACAGTCATAATGTCAACATTCATAACATTCACGTATGTACTTGTGCAAAAGCAAATTCTTTGTGCACAAGAGAAATAAATTAGAGGTTAAGCTAAAGTCATTATATGTGTATCACATTTGCAAGTTACCATCCGTATAAACTATATATTTAAATTAATAACAACCATGTATTGTAGATTACATGCATTTTTCTAAACTGTTGATGCTCTACTAAACAGAGACATCAGTTTTACAAGCAAGTCTATCAATTGTGTGTAGAACAGGTTCGAGAACAGTGGTGTGACATCCCGAGTGCAGTATTTTTCAGCAGATTAGATGAGTATATTTTCCACTAATTTTGATAACAACCATTAACCATGCATCTTCTTTTTCAGTGAAGATTGTAAATATTTAACACATATTAACTTCAAAATTATATTGTAAAGTTATATTTGATATCAGTGGTGTAAGATCATAAATACATATAATGTCATCATTAAATGATTGCATCCAGGCTGGCAAAGAACTAGGCCATACTGGAGAGAAATTAGAGAAATGGGCAGAGCAGAAATACAAAGAAGTAACAGAAAGAGAGAGAGATGAAAGAGCATTGGAAAACAGCATCAGAAAGAGATGAGGGAGTTAGAAGAAGCCACCAAGCAAAAACAGTTAGAATTAGACCAAGCCACCAAACAAAGGGAATTAGAAGTAAAACAAAAACAGATAGAGATAGATGATGCCACAAAGCAGAAGCAAATAGAGGTAGAGTCACAAACTAAGTTAAAGATGAAAGAGATGGAAATTGACTCAAACATCCAGATAGCCTCTATTAAACAGAAGAGTCAGGAAGAGCAAAATAAATTTTCTAAATATAAGGGGATCATCAAGCCCTATAGTCAAGGCGATTCAATCTCAGCATGGACTGAGAATATAGAATTTCAGCTTAGAATCCATAAAATACCTTTAGAAGATTGGGCTCTGATCTACATGAGAAATCTCAGTGGGGAGCCATTAAAAGTTATCGAATCGATACCAACAGAACTAAGAAATAACTATCAGTACATCCATGATAGGATTTTGCAGCATTTTCTACTCGATGCTCCTGGATATCAGATCCAGTTCTCAAAAATCAAACCAAAGCCAACCGAAACGTTTTTAGACTCCAAGACTACCTATCAAATGTTCAAAGTACATTCAGTAAATGGCTTAAGGCGGCAAAAGTAGGGAAGAATTTTGATAGATTACAGGATTTAATGGTGATGGATAAAGTGATATCCACAGTTCCTGCTCCCTTTGCTAAGTTCCTTCAACAAGCAGACATTGAATCTATTGAACAACTTGAAAAACGTGGTTCAGCTTATTTTTCTTCAAACCGCGATATATTTAAAACATCATTACATGATACTGATATCACTGCTTTCGCTAAGAGCTTACCAAGCAGGCCTTACAATCAGAAAGGGTATCAGAGGAAAGACAAACCTTATCAAAAGCCACCACAGTGTGGGTACTGCAGGTTATTCCATCCAGAGTACTCGATGTGTGACAAAAGTCCCTCATACCCTGCGCATCTTGAAAAGATGATGAAAAAGCAGGAAGACAAACGAAACTCATACAAACGTGCGGTTAAATGCTTCTTCTGTTCCTCTTATGGCCATTATTCTTCCAGATGATGGGCAGGCAAAGAATGAAGGCTAGCAATGCTGTGCTCATAGATACATCATCTGACGATGATAGTGTAGTTGATTCTGAGCTAGAAAATGTATTACCATTCAATGAGTGTGAGAGTGTGGCTGTAGTGACTGATATATTAGACTTTAATAAATGTGACACTTGTCACCAGTTTCATGCGGACGGGAAACTCGAATGTGGGCATATTGTACCATGTTCCACCGAAGATGCTAATGCAGCTTTAGCCTCCAGAGGTAACCTAAAGTTCCACGATGCACTGGTCAACGAACAACCATGCCAATGTTTACTTGATAGCGGAAGCACTTTACTCGGGGTAAGGAGAGGGCTAGTTAACCCAGAGGATTATACGGGAGAATTTGTCAAATGCCGCACTTTCTCTGGCAACATTGAGAAATACCCGCTGGCAAAAGTCCGTATAAACACCCCGTTCCTTTCCGGCACATTTACGTGCGCGATTTTGCAGAATCCCTGTACTGACCTGATTTTGGGTTGCTTGCCATCATTAAAACAATGTACTGATGACGAAATATTAGCCTGGAAACAAACAAACACGGCTAATGCTGTAACTATGTCAGAGACCCAAACACACTACACTGACCTACAAAATGAAATGTTACAGCTGTTAACACCCAACGGTGCTAGTGACAACACCACTCGACAAAATTTTATCGAGGCACAACGCACCGATGAAACTATCGCACCTTATTTTAAATTGTTAGGTGAGCGAGTGGAAGTAACTAAAAATGCATCTTGGTATTTCAAAATGCATAATGGAATTCTCATGCGTTTTTATAACATCAATAACCATGAAAGTCAGCAGACGGTGTTACCTGTAAAACACCGACAAAATGTGCTAAAGATTGCGCATGAGTCACCGTTTGCTGAACATTTGATTTATAAGAAAACGAGAGCCAAAATTTTATCACACTTCTATTGGCCTAAATGTAAGAACGATATTAAATCTTTTTGTCGGTCATGTACCATTTGTATTCATGTAGTGAGAAAGGGAACTCATGTAACAGCCCAGGTCCAAGGTGTAATATTGACTTCTCGATAGAGACCAGTCGAAAATTATGCCAATAAGGGTTCCAAAACCCTAAATCTTGAACCCGATCAAGAGGTGCTGCTTTTACTACCAGATAAACGTAACTTATTATTAACATCATGGCAAGGGCCATTCAGAGTGGTACAAAAGATATCAGATGTCGATTATGAAATATCGATAAACCGAAAATTAAAGATATTTCATATCAACATGCTGGAGCCTGATTTCTCACGACAAGAACTGACGACAGGCGAACAGAGTGCACCTACACCAAGCAACCGGACGACAGACGTACACAACACAACTACACTAGGTAGGGCGACAGATAACTACGACATCACAAACACACCGAGTCAGGAAACAGAACACACAGCTAGTACAACTACAGTACTTAATCAGACGGATGACGATGAGATAGAATTACCAGTCCCGACAGTAGACACGACTGGGACAATTGATAGCATACGGTTAGAACCGAAACTCACTGACGAGCAACGACGACAAATTATAGAACTAGTAACAGAATACAGGGACATTTTTTCCGACATCCCAGGTAGGACAGACAGAATAGAACACTCCATTATTCTGACTGATAACACTCCTATCAAATGCCGACCTTATTCCATCCCCTTAAATTATAGGGAAAGTCTCGACAAGGAAATTCTAAGTCTTGAGTCGAGTGGATTAATCCAAAAATCACAGTCAGAATACTCTTTTCCTATTGTAATTGTGAAAAAGAAGGACTCTACGATCCGCCTCTGCGTCGATTTTAGCCGGGTAAATAGCGTGACCAAGGTCGATGCAGAGCCTATCCCATCATGTGAAGATCTCATTCTTGATATATCAACATCTCGTATCTTTTCCAAACTTGACCTGGCTAAAGGATATTGGCAAGTTCCGATGAATAAATTGTCTATCCCTTTAAGGAAATTCTCAACACCTCTAGGTCTTTATGAGTGGCGATTCCTTCCTTTTGGCCTTCGTAATGCTTCAACCACTTTTGTTCGACTCACCAGGGACCTTCTCCACGCAGTTACTAATACTTCGACGTACATCGATGACATAGGTATTCATACTGCAGACTGGACGTCACACTTACAGAAACTGCGACATGTCTTCGATAGATTGGGATTATTCGGTCTTACAGTAAAGCCAACCAAAGTTGAGTTGGGAATGGAAGAAATTTATTTCCTAGGCCATACGATCAGCAGAGGCCAACTTAGGACAGATGACAGAATTGTCACAAAAATTCTCAATTTAACTATGCCAACGACCAAGAAACAGGTCCGAAGTTTACTTGGTTTAGTTAATTACTATAGCAAATTTATACCTAATTTGGCTGAAATCACCAGCGTTTTTTCTAAGGTTTTGAAAGCATCTGTGAAATTAAATGTACAAGATGCACAGTTAATTGGTGCCTTATCAAAATTGAAACGTATGTTTAGCTTTCCACCTATTTTGCGCTTGCCTAATCAGAATCTTAAATATTTTCTCCGTACAGACGCAAGTGCTATTTCCATCTCTGGCGTTTTAGGCCAGTTTTATGAAGGAATTTTCTACCCAATAATGTACGTAAGCCGGAAGATCACTCCTGCTGAATCAAGATACTCAGCATCTGAATTGGAAGCTTTAAGTGTCATCTATTGTATTAGGAAGCTTCATAGATTATTAGCGGGTACAGAGTTCGTCATTGAAACCGATAAGGCTCCGCTTACTGTAATGCAGACGGATGTCCACCGCAATAACAGGATCTACACGTTGTCCTTGATTTTGCAAAATTATGCTTTCACTATTCAGCATTTGAAGGGAAGCATGCACTCACTGGCTGACACTTTAAGTCGACCTTCTCACATTGAAATACCTGAAATACGAGAAGAGATCGATCTTATATCACCAAAAACATTGACACTGTAAATACCTAGTGCCCTATGTGGTGATTATGAACACTGTAATACAGTTACCATCGCCAGTCGCTTGAACGTGTGTAATATTAACTGTGCTAGTTTGAGTGAAATGAACGGACACGTTATTACCTGTCTACACCACCACAGTATATACAACCCGTGAGTGCAACGAGATGTGAACGTTAACCAGGATGAGAGCGTAAATCAGACTTTGTCTACCTGAACTCTATTCTCGAGAAGTGTTAGATGTTAACCTACACGAATAGCAAAATCAGTAGGACCCTTTCTGGCAGGATACGATTTTCGAGGAGATTCAACAGAGAACGCTACTCTGAAATCACACCTGGATGTAATTAATTAGTTTAGGTAAATAAGAATTATTTGTGATATGTATATAACATGTTTTTATAATAGTTGCTTATTAATTATAATTTGTAGTGATAATAGAATATATAGTGTAGAATTACCCATAGAACTTTATCTATAACATTTGAGAGTTTAAATTGACCTTCATTTAGTTACAGACTCATTTAGTTAATATCTACATCATATTTTTCATTTATGAAACATTACTGTAATTTACCACCATTTAAACACATTTATTTATGCATTTAGTTAATTAAAACATTATTTACAAATTAACCCCGTCATTTAGAAACTTATATCATTTAATGTACTAAATAACACTTTAAGGTAACTAACCCACTTCTCCCCATTTTGATCATTTAGTTAGATTAGTTCCCTTAGATTAATTTAGAACAGTACACCAACTTTCGATAGATTAGATATGTCAGTCATTACCACATGATTGGTAGCAAACAATCCTCGCAACCCTGTATATTTTTGTATAGATATGATAAGTGCAGAAATACAGCACAGTCATTTGGCTTGAAAACCTATGTAACTACAGCCAACTATTTATTGTATATAGTTATTGTTCATCTATTCTTTTTTTTTTTTGTGAACCAGATTTTAATGACTGAATTAAGTATTTTAAAACCATTGTCGAATGAAAGATGAACGAAAGATGTGTGAATGAGAGAGAGAGAGAGAGAGAGAGAGAGAGAGAGAGAGAGAGAGAGAGAGAGAGAGAGAAAATGTAATAAGGAGAGTGAGAGATCTAGCGGTATTTTTTTTTCACCGCTCAATACGACTTGTTGTAATTCGTCTGTGTCGATCTGTGTAAACAATGTGTTGTTGAGGCTATTTTTATCTGTGTAGTGCAAGATGAAAAACATTCTGACCAATAAAATGATGTCAATTGAAACGAGAAAAAGAGTGTTGAGGGGATACATAGAGCCTGTTCTTTTGTATGGATGTGAAACTTGGACAATGTGCAGTCAAGCTGAAAAACATCTGATGGCTGCAGAAATGTGGTTTCTGAGGAAAATGCAAAGAATACCATGGACAGATAGAAAAACCAATGACCAAGTACTACAAGAGACAAATGAAAATCGTAGATTGATTAGAGAAATTAGACGTAGACAGTCAAAATTTTTTGGACATGTTATGAGAAGAAATGGACTGGAGAACTTAGTGACAGCTGGCAAGATCGAAGGGAACAGACCAAGAGGAAGACCGAGAGGACAATACCTGGATGGCTTGGCCACATGGCATGGACGAGACAGGAACACTGAGCTGATCCACGACTCTGGTGATCGAGTGAAATGGCGAATCATGACCGCCCACGCTTTCCGGCATGGCACATGATTGATTGATTGAGTTGCTATACTTTAGTGATAGAGATAGGTAATATATTTTGAGCATCTTAAACCGGAACTGTAGTCATGAATCAGGTTAACACACTCGTTTGTGGCTACAACAAACCGCTTTACGGCGCTCGAAAGAGTACATACACGTAAATTATAAACGCATACACATGTTAGTAAGTTAAATACACTTTAGTTTAATAGAAAACACGCAACCAAACAGGAAAACTAACATATAAACGTGCATACATCATTATCTACAAAGAACGATAACTACTCTACCAGGGGACACAATAACATCTCGAAAACCTTACTTTAACACTTAAATATTTCTTCATAAGCGGAAGCTAAAAAGGTGAAGAGTGCAACAAAGCATGTATACTAGTTGGGGCAAATATTATATGGGAGCATGAATATGCATTATTCATGTATTGCACTCGTAACAGAGGCATGTTGTATGGGTTGTCATTTTTTTGGACAATTAGAGGACAGGCCTTATGGCATTGGATTCCCGGTTCACACAATTCCCAGAAATATAATGAAAGTCTATAGCCAACTGTATTAGTGTGGTGAGCTACTCAATTAGCCAAGTGAACTAATACAAAAGTGTGACGAGGGAAAGGAGAGATCTTGTCCTATCCCCAGAAGAGAAGTAGTGAACTTACGCAGTCTTTGACAAAATTAGACATCCAATTTTTGTTGAGATTACGACTTGTGTTACACCCACAACTTAAAAGTTTGTAACACAGCACGGAAGGAAGGAGAGTCTGTCAAAGAGCTACGTAAGAGCTTAGAGCTCAGTAATAGATAAATAGAGCTGAGAATAGGAAAGTGACATAGCGATCTGGGAAAACAGACAGAAGGGACACAAGCACGAGTGAGAACTATAAATAGTTCTCTAACTGGACACACTTGTGTCAACAAGGAGGTCAATCGGTGCAAGTGAGCTGGGGTTACCCAAGAGACTGGGAAACCCGCATCACGAGAAGGGACCCAGCAACAGTGGTTACTTTAACCAAGTGACCAGCGTGCTGGAACTCCAAGCACGCAAAGCAGCGAATGCACGTAGAGCCAATTGCTCGTGGCTGAACACGCCACTGAGGGATTTCTTCAGACAGTGACTTGACGGCGTAGGCTACGGACTGTATATCCGCTGTGAATACTTTGTTGCTAGGAATGACAATATCAATAGTTAGGACTTACGCTTAGCTTCATTAATAATTACCATCAACATTCATCTCCTCATTACATCTTTATAACATACTATGATGTTTAATACCGATGTGGTATTCCGCTCGTGGAGCTCATGTACTATCTGCTCCAAATAAAATGTATCCTTTTGTACAAAGTACGAGTTGTCATTTTCGTGTGGTACAAAAGAAGGGAATCCTTGTATGCCTGTCGCAATTGAGTTGTTGACAGGTGGGGGGATTTTTAGATAGAAAATATGAAAGGGGGGAATGACGTTCTGAAAATACGATGAAAGGGGGGGGGGGGGGAGGGGCAGATTTTTGATAGGAAGGGGGGGGGAATGACGTTCTGAAAATATGGTGAAGGGGGGCACGGGCCAAAAAAGGTTGAGAACCACTGTGATAAGTGCTTTGAGTTCCAACAGCAACTTGAAGACGCTTTCACTGATACATCAGAAAATTGTACAGCAAGTGAAAAGTAGGGTAAACTTAAGGACAGTCTTTATAAAACAGCGGTAGGGGTTTACGGCACTGTGGATCATAAGAGGCAAACAGCCAGACACTGCTGCCATTGACTGATAAAAAGAAGATAGCTATCTTAAGAAACAAGGAAAGAACAACGCATAACACTCTCAGTGAGCTGAAGCAAGCTAGGAAGGATGTGCAAAAGGCCGCCAAACAGTGCGCAAATAACTATTGGATCAAGTTATGTGAGTCCATTCAAAATGCAAGTGAAAAGGGAAACATCAGAAGCATGTATGAAGGGATAAAGAAAGCCTGTGGTCCAATGATCAAAAGAAGTGCACCACTGAAAACCTTGACTGGAGAACTCATCACTGAAAAGAAACAGCAGATGGATAGATGGGTAGGGAACTATTTGGAGCTTTACTCAAGTGAGACCAAACTAGCAGATGACGACATCAACTCCATAGAGGTTCTGCTAACTCTTGACCACCTTGACACACTTTCCACCATAACATAAATTAAGTATGCTATAAATGAACTTGCATTTGGCAAGGCTCCAGGTAAGAATAGGATTCGAATAGTGGTTATCAGGAGTAGGCAAGACACACTCACTCTATAGATCCACCAGCTAATAGAGCTATGCTGGCGAGAAGGACAAGCCCCACAGGATTTCAAAGACTCATTGTACAAGAACAAGGGCGATCGGAGCGACTATAACAACTAAAAGGGTATCTCACTTCTGTTTATTGTTGGGAAAGTATTTGCCAGAATTGTTCTGCGTCGTTTTCAAGTCCTGGGAGATCAAGTCTACCCCGAATCACAGTGTGGCTTCCGACAGAACCGGTTCACCATTGATATGATATTTTCATTGCGACAAATGCAAGAAAAATGTCGTGAACAGAATCAGCCACTGTTTATTGCCTTCATCGACCTCACAAAGGCATTTGATTTGCCCACCAACTCTTCTGTCCATTGTGGAATCGTTCCACACAGGCATGAAGGGTATAATCAAGTTTGATGGTGCAACTTCTGAAGAATTTGAAATCAAGAGTGGAGTTAAGCAAGGTTGTGTACTAGCTCCCACCCTCTTTGGAAAATACTTTTCACTTCTACTGAAACATGCCTTTCGTGATCAGGATGGTGGTATATACATTCACTCACGCTCAGATGGCGGCCTCTACAATGCTCAGAGACTGAAGGCCAAGACCAAAACTAGGAGGGTACTGATCAGAGCGTTGCTTTTTGCAGATGATGCTGCAGTTACGACCCACTCTGAGGAAGAATTGCAATGTCTACTATCTGCATTCTCCAATGCTTGTTCCGAATTTGGTTTAACAATAAGCAAAAAGAAGACACAGATTATGTCACAAGGTGCACATGGGGTACCTTCAATCTTTATTGACGACGCCGAACTAGAGATGGTAGACCATTTTACATATCTAGGATCAGTGGTAAATAGCAAATTATCCCTAGATCAGGAAATCAACATCCGGATTGGTAAGGCAGCAACAACAATGAACATGTTAGCAAAAAGAGTCTGGGAGAACAGGAAGCTTACTGCCAAAACAAAGGTCCTTGTCTATCAAGCCTGTGTACTTAGTACTCTTCTTTATGGCAGTGAAGCCTGGACAACTTACTCACACCAAGAGAATCGTTTAAACACCTTTCATATGCGGTGTCTGCGAAGAATTCTTGGTATTAAGTGGCATGGTAAAATCACAAATACTGAGGTATTGGAAAGATCTGGTTGTGTGACGGTTTATTCCATGCTCAGTCTTCGTAGACTTAGATGGATAGGACATCTTAGGAGGATGGATGATGGTAGAATACCAAAGGACATATTTTTTTGGTGAATTACAGATGGGTAAGAGATCTCAGGGTCGGCCTCTACTACGATACAAAGATGTTTGTAAGCGGGACATGATTGATACAGGCATTGATAATGCACATTGGGAGCATGTCACCGCTGAACGTGTTGCATGGAGGCCAAACATCAGAAATGGAATAAAGACAAAGGAGAAAATTATTGCAGATAAGTCACACACAGAGCGTGTGAGACGTAAGATGGTGCATGATGGTGGAAATGACCACGTGTTCACATGCACCCACTGTGGACGAACATTTACAGCGCGAATTGGCCTTGTCAGTCACATTCGCTACGGCCATGGGTAATAGTTATTATGCCTTTCTGAAGCACTATCGTCTGTCAAGACGGCAAGGTGCCAATAGGGATATAAGGTCATCTCGACTAGGGTGATCACAACAACGAATATTTTTGTCGAATTAATTTTTTCCCCATAATTTTTTTGACTGCTGTAATTTTCTATTCATCTCTAAAGAAGACAGCCTAGCGTTGCTTTCCTTCTAGGCAGTGATTATACTGGTCGGTGAGCGACGCTGTTTTGCCATTTATCACAGACACAAGATCAGTCATCACAAACATACAATCAGTCACCACAGACATACAAACAGTCATCACAGGCATACAATCAGTCATCACAGATACATAATCAGTAATCATAGACATACAATCCATCATCACACATACACAATCATTCATTACAAACACACAATCCATCATTTAAAAAACGTAATCTTTCAATACAAGCACAGTACCCATGAAGTCGGAGAGGGTTCGCCTGATGGCGAGGGACACTGGTAAAAGGGAAAGCTAATCCACACGCACAATTCAGGCCAGTGCTAATAGAAGTAGTGTGAATAGACTACCTTGAGTTCAAAGAGAGCAAGCGCAAAAAAAAAAAAATTAAAAAAAAAAAAATCACACACACAACCATAGAATTGGGCATCACCGCCACACAATCTTTCATAACAGCTGCAAAAACTCTCATCACAGCCAGACTATTTTTCATTACTTCCACACAATTGGTCATAACAACCACACAATTAGTCATCACAACCTCACAATCTTGCATCATAACCACACAATATTTTGATCAACCACGCAATCGGTCATTACACCCACACAATTGGTCATCACGACCACACAATCGGTCATCAGGACCACACAATTGGTTATCCCTACCACACAATTGGTCATAATAACCAAAGACTTGTTAATCACAACCACACAATTGGTCATCACAACCACACAATTAGTCATCACAACCACACAGTTGGTCATCACAACCACACAATTGGTAATCACAACCACACAATTGGTCATCACAACCACACAATTAGTCATCACAACCACACAATTGGTCATCACAACCACACAATTGGTCATCACAACCACACAATTGGTCATCACAACCACACAATTGGTCATCACAACCACACAATTAGTCATCACAACCACACAATTGGTCATCACAACCACACAGTTAGTCACTACAACCACACAATTGGTCATCACAACCACACAGTTAGTCACTACAACCACACAATTGGTCATCACAACCAGACAATTAGTCACTACAACCACACAATTGGTCATCACAACCAGACAATTAGTCACTACAACCACACAATTGGTCATCACAACCACACAGTTAGTCACTACAACCACACAATTGGTCATCACAACCAGACAATTAGTCACTACAACCACACAATTGGTCATCACAACCAGACAATTAGTCACTACAACCACACAATTGGTCATCACAACCACACAGTTAGTCACTACAACCACACAATTGGTCATCACAACCAGACAATTAGTCACTACAACCACACAATTGGTCATCACAACCACACAGTTAGTCACTACAACCACACAATTGGTCATCACAACCAGACAATTAGTCACTACAACCACACAATTGGTCATCACAACCAGGCAATTAGTCACTACAACCACACAATTGGTCATCACAACCACACAATTGCTCATCACAACCACACAGTTGGTCATCACAACCAGACAATTGGTCATCACAACCACACAATTGCTCATCACAACCACACAGATGGTCATCACAACCACACAATTGGTCATCACAACCATAGAATTGCTCATCACAACCACACAGTTGGTCATCACAACCACACAATTGGTCATCACAACCACACACTATTTCAACATAACCATACAATTGGTCATAATAGACACACACCAGGTCATCACAGACATACAACTAGTCATTTTTACCGGTTCCAGTTAAGGGCAAGTTTACAAGGTTAGTTGCATGTCCCTTACAGGGCTTGGTAGTCAACCCCATCATTTTTTGCTGTTTGTTATTTCTTGACAAGTTTACATTAAGTAGTTTGCCATTGTTTTCTGAACGATCTACACGGATACCATTTTATAAAAACCAACGAAATACAGTCTGTTGCCAAATCTCCCGCAGCTATGTTTCAAACGCGGTACCCGTTATTACGAACTGCGTCCGTAACGCCTACGCCACAGAGTCGGCTATAAAGACAACCGTTATGGATATGTCAACAAGCTGAAGTTGACTGCTGCTTTCTTGGCATCAATCTAAATAAATTAAAGAAAAACATCATTTATTGATGCAGTCAAAGGCCATAAAAATTGTTCTTCAAATAATATTTTTAACCCTGCTTAGTTAAGTTTAAGGTGTTTAATTTGATTATCAATGCGCAGTAAGCAATAAAAACAATTTACGTTTTTAATACGGCGGAGTATTGTTTACTGTGACAATAACTATAAAATACGAGCAACTTGGATATTTCGTGAGCCGCAAATGAGTTCATACGGGGCCGCAATATTGCATATGGCCCGCAGGCAGCATATTTGACATGCCTGCTCAAGATTGTCGATTCACGAGCGTAGCAGAGCGAGAATATCTGAGGAGTTTCCCGTAATAAAGAGATTCGAACGGAATGAAAGGCTTGATAGTATAAAACACTTCATAAAGGCGCCCCATCGGAGACCAAACCGTGAAAATAAAAGTTCTATGGTTGGAACATGTCTATAAGAGTAGAGCCCCTAGAGACGCAAGAAATTAGAAAATGCTGAATATGTGGGTTGAGGCTAGACGTAGAAAGAAAAAAAAAGAAACAACAACTTATCACATAATCAAGGAGGCTGGCCTAGCAGCAGAAACTGGACTTTGATTTTAAGCCACTAATGAAGACATATTTAGAGGATAATAGAACGCTGCCATTCATATTCCATGTTATGACCTTTCATCCGTAGTCAAGGCGATGCTAACGGAGACTACTATTTCATTCATGCATATCGCTTCGTGATGATTTTCACAATGGAATGCGCGTTGGCGTTAAGACAGCAATAGCAAACAGCAAATACCTGCTATGGTTGACTGCAACTAACTTTTTAAATTTCGTTGTGCATATCCTTGTTCTTGTTTTAGCAATCGGGAATCATTGGGGAACTCTGAAAGGCATCATTGTGACAGTACATAGCAACGGCTAGAGAACGGTAGAACACATGGTGTAATGTTACATCAGTTGTACTCTTACGGTTTCCTGTGTACTTCATGCATGCCCCCCTTCCCCACCCCAAACAAAATGATGATACAGTGGAACCTCGCTTTACGAGCACCTCTCATTACGAGTAATTCATATAACGAGCAAAATAAATTGTAACAAAACACGATTCGCTGAACGAGTGACGTTTCGCGTAACGAGTGACGTTTCGCATAACGAGTGACGAGGGGAGGGGAAGTCCCGGTTTGTGCACCTGCAATAGCGAGCAAGATGACCTTCTTAAAGAATTTAAATTCATCAAGATCCAGTTTCTGCCCCCAACACTTCTCCATTACTCCAGCCTATGGACCAGCAGGTTATTTCTAACTTTAAGAAGCTCTACACTTAAGCGCTCTTCGAGCGTTGTTTTGAGGTTACTGAAGGTACCAATCTCACTCTCAGAGAGTTTTGGAAATATCACTTCCACATCGTTGCCTGCCTCAAGATGATCGAAAGAGCGTGGGAAGGGGTTACCAAGAGAACCCTCACTTCTGCTTGGAAGAAGCTTTGGCCGGAGAGCGTTGTCGAACGTGACTTTGAGGGGTTTGAGACAGTACCTGTGGAGCCTGTAGTCAACGAGATTGTGTCTTTGGCCAAGATCATGGGACTGGGGGTGGATAAAAGAGATACCGATGAGCTTGTGGAAGAGCATAGCCAAGAGCTGACCACCGAAGAGCTTATGGAATTACATTGTCTTTCATAGCAAGAAGTTGTGGAGGAGAGTTTGTCCGAGAAGGAGGAGAAGGTGACAGCAAACCAACAATCTTCTGGCGCAATAAGAAAAATGCTGAAAGCATGGGAAAATGTTGCATCGTACATGGATAACCATCACCCTGATAAGGCAGTGGCTATGAGAGCTACTAATTTATTTAATTATAATGCCGTGTCGCATTTCCACCAAATTCTGAAACATTGGCAAAAACAAATTTCTCTAGACAGCTTTCTAGTAAAAAATAATTAGGTATGTATTATAAATTGTAAATTAATTATTTCAATTTTTTTTCTTCTACAAATCGAATTCTCATTCCAGGTTCGTTCATTCCGCGATAGAAGAGGAAGAGTAATCATGCTCCTTAACAATCTATATATACTTTTCTTTGAATAAACTTCATACACAATAGTTTGAGTATTTGTTCGGCATGGAACGCATTATCGTATTTTATATTAATTTGTAAGGGAAAAACTGGTTCACTTAACGAGTGTTTCGCGTTACGAGTAAGATTCTGGAACGAATTATGCTCGTTAAGCGAGGTTCCACTATACTCAGTAATACAGTATCTGCAACCTGATAGGAATATCGGCCAACGCTAATCGAGTGTCACGTCACAACTGCAGTTTCTTAACTGATTTGTGCAGCCTGGCAATCTGTCTTCCTCATAACAAAGGAGTGGCCACGCTATAATATGTCGTCACTTGTGTACAAGGGAGGCCGTGGTGCTAGAAGTGTCCTTTCACGGCAAAGGGTAGCTTTCGCGGGCTTCTCGACACCCTTGGCTAACAGCCTGTATACACATCCATAAATGTAAGGGGGAAGAAAGGTGTTCCAGCGATACAAGCTTAGATATTATGGAGCGCACAAAACAATTGGGCCTTGGACAGTGGGATTCAACTTTCGCTAGTAAACATTTGGTTGATTCGACACCATGTCCCGACATTTCTGGACCAGTCTAGAGGTTAGTTAATTGCATATCCTTTACAAGACGTCACAGTCAACCCCAGCGTTTTTGGCTGTTTGTAATTTCTTAGCAAGTTTACTTTCAGTAGTTTGTCAATGATTTCTGAACGACCGGCACTCATACCATTGTATGAAAACCAACGCAATGTGGTCTACTGCTAAATCGCCAGCAGCTGTGTTTCGAACGCGCTTTGCTGGATTACGAATTGCGTTTGTAACCCTCTTGTCACAGAACCGGTCTAGAGGTAGAACATGTAAATAACTATAATTTGAAAGAACCACAGTGGCGCACTTGTTAATCCTCTCACCTCTCGGCCTTGTGGGCCAAGGTTTACATTTCCCTCAATGTGACGATCTGTTTCTGATCATATGGCTCCAGGATTACATCATAACATTGTATGTTAAGTAAGGTGGCCGATGTGGTAACAAAAACGGCAAAGGACCATTTTCCTCCGCTTGGGATTATTTGATCAATGGTGCTAGCCCAAAATTGACATAGACCAAATAACGATCGATGTGTTATGTTGTCAATGCCACACAGGCCGTCTTTACTTCGCAGAGCCTTCCTGGCACTCATTTTAGGCAGGATCAAACTGGTGCCCAGGCCATTAAAAAAAATCCCTGGCTCGCGGTGGATCCGAACACATAACAGCCGGTCCGGCAGACAAGCGTATTCGTCACTGAACAACCGTGGCTCCAGACCGGGGTCTCCGCTACCGTGGCTCCAGACCGGGGTCTCCGCTACCGTGGCTCCAGACAAACGTCTCCACTACCGCGGCTCCTGACAGACGTCTAAACTACAGCGGCTTCAGACCGGCGTCTCCACTACCGCGGCTCCAGCCAGACGTTTCCACTACCGCGGCTCCAAACAGACGTCTCTACTACCGCGGCTTCAGACCGGCGTCTCCACCACCGCGACTACAGAGAGACGTCTTTACTACCGCGGCTTTAGACCGGCGCCTCCACTACTGCGGCTCCAGACAGACGACTCTACTACCGCGGCTCCAGACAGACGTCTCCACTACCGCGATTCCAGACAGACGTCTCCACTACCGCAGATCCAGATAGACGTCTTCACTACTGCGGATCCAGATAGACGTCTCAACTACAGCGGCTCTAAACAGACGTCTCCACTACCGCGACTCGAGAGTAGTAAGGAAGGATGGTTTGGCACCCCCATTGAGGCATAAAATACCGCATTTACAAAGAATATATAGAGAGGAGCTGAAGGAGCCATGAGGAGCTGTCGTATTTTAGTAAGCTCAAAGGGGAGTGGGGGAACATAATTTATGCATAATCGATTGGTGTGCGCCGGGTGTTACGAGTTGATGTATTCGTATCTTTTGTTAAGATCGGGAATATCTGTGAGCAAAAAGTCGATATTGGCCGTACCAGAAATAATGTGGTTTGTAAATTACACCTGTCGGCGACAGTTGGCGTTTTTAATCAGATCATCGGTATATGCAAACAATGAGAAATGAATTGATTCACGTGGTTAGTTGGTACCACGGACGCAGTGCAGATGGTGCAATAACCAAGAAGTTAGAGTGTGGTGGGGTGTCGTCAATGTATAACTGGGGTATCTAACGGGTCTAGTTGGTACACTAGGCCTCCTCATTTGGAGGTGACAGGTTCGAATCTCGAGGGTTTTTCCTTGTAAGGTTACCAGTCGGCAGCGTGTGGGGGGTGCGTAATTGGTCATAGTGGGATATCACCAATGTGTAACTTTGGTGTCTAGTGGGTCCCTACCATGCGACAGGTTCGAATCGCACTGTGTGGTTGGGTATTGTGGCAGTAGGCGAATATGTAACGCATCTAGGTGGTATCATTGGCGGTTGAAAGCACGCTCCTGGTCGCTAGCTATACCCAACATAGGCGCCAGAGAAGCGAATCCCTCTGTGTCGCTTTGCATTCTCCTCAGAAACCTCAGTTCCAAGCCAGCAGATTTAGCGTGACTGCTCAGTGTCTTCACATTCATACAAAAGCATAGGTTCTATGTAGCACCGCAACAATCTTTTTCTCGTTTCAATTTAAAGCTTTACATTAGTCATTATATTTTCTAGCTTACCAAAGAATACCTTCGGCATATCGATTCTTTTCTACCCTCTTATGTATTACTGTGTTAGAAATAATAACAGCATCTCACACGATAGACATATACTACCATAATGTATACAGAAAGAAGCAACACGCATAAGCACAATATAGGATATATACATAAATAAAAACACAGTATGTTAATAAAGGCAATTACATTATTACAAGTTAAGTTACATAACAAAGTAAATATAGTGAAATGAATATCGAAGCAGTGCAAGTCTACTAAGGGACATCACGCGTGTGAAGATATGTCCGCAACAAACAGAAATGAGGGTGCCTATTGATATGTGTGTGAGTAACATTGGTGTCACGTGTTTCGTATCTTTGTTAAGGTTGGTTTACAACATCTGTGACCAAAAGAGCAATATTGTCCGCAATTGTAAGGTAGCAGAAATAGTGCGTATTGTAAAGTAGCTGCGCTGGCGACATATGGTGCTAATAAGCAGATTGCCGTTATATATTAACAAAGGAGAACTCAATTGAATAGTGTATCGATCGATATGGGAGAGATTGCACGACCCGTGCTTTACACTGTAACGCCCATAGCGCCAGTTTTCCTATAGTGGTTAATAGTGATATGTAGAGCCCTGTAGTTGTTTAAACACTATCATCGTGTCGTATAAAAGAAAGACTTTAAAAAGTCAAGATGGCCGGTGTTACAGGTTGTAGTGGGTATGGGTTAGTGAAATTCGTTGTTAAGGGCTGTGTGAGTCTGGCTAACTGGCTGGCTATCTGTCTGTATATGTGTGTATCTCTATGTCTGGATGTACGGGTGTCTGTGTATATCTGTATATATGAGTGGCCGTGGGGCTGACAGTATGTATCTTCCTAATGACTGTGTTTGTCTCATACAACTACGAGTGATTAGCTGATTCTAGCACCTGTATAATATTACACACGAACACAATAAGCTACCCTGGCTCAATCTTATGTATCTCATGTAACATGACTCTTCACGAGCTGGCCTGACCAGCGAAGTTATTACGGCTCAAATCAAGCATTTACACTTTTTCATTGCCTCTCTATATGGCCTTACAGGTCTTGCCATCTTGCCCAAGAAACACATTTCCAAGACCAAAATATGTTTTTCAACTTGTCTGTTCATTTTTCTGTGTTTCACATCCATACAAAAGGACAGATTCTTTGTAACACTTCAACATTCAAATAAGAAAATGTGTTAGCCAAATGTGAAAAATATCGGTCAAACTTATAAATGTCTCGCCCAAACTTATAAACAGTAGGAAAAAATGTTACCCAAATCAACTAAAAGGCTGATCAAACTTATAAATATATCATCCAAACTTACCAAAGTAATAAAAATATTGGGTAAGTACAGAAATATGTCGACCAAACTTATAAAAATCGCCGGTAAATTTATGAAAAAAATAGGAAACTGTGTTAACCAAAGGTAAAAAAAAAAATATCGTCCAAACTTATAAATTCTCCGCTAAACTTACAAACAATAGGAAAATTGGTTAGCCAAATGGGCAAAATATTGGCCAAATACAGAAAGATCTCAACAAACGTATAAAAAGGAGGGAAACAAAGATTGGCCAAATTAAGCAATATTTAGCTCAAACTTATAAAGAGTATGACCCCCTCCCCTCCCCCCCCCCCCCAAAAAAAAATGTTAGGCAAATCAACTAAAAGGCTGACTAAACTTATAAATATCTCATCCAACCTTATAGAATGTAGGAACATTTGTTAGCCAAATAGGTAAATTATTGGTCAGATATAGAAAGATCTCAACCAAAATTACAAAAAGTAGGAAAATATGTCGACCAAACTTATAAAAATCTCAGCCAAACATTTAAAACGTAGGAAACTTTGTTAACCAAATGTGAAAAAAAAGCATCGGCCAAAGGGAGAAATATCTCAGCCAAACTTATAAAAAGTAGGAAAATATATTATTCAAACTAATAAAAATTTTGGCTAAATACAGAAATATCTCGTCCAAACATGAAAAGTAGGAAAGTATATTATTCAAACTAATAAAAATGTTGGCTAAATACAGAAATATCTCGAGCAAACATGAAAAGTAGGAACATTGTTAGCCGAACTAATAAAACTGTTCGCCAAAATAAGAAACACCTCGACCAACATTATAAAAAGTAGGAAAGAATGGTAACCAAACTAATTAAAAAGGGTGTCCAAAATAGGAAATAGCTCGACCAAATTTATAAAACAAAGTAAGAAAATTGGTACTCAAATGTGAAAAATATTGGCCAAACTTATAAAGGTCTCGACCAAATTCATAAAAAATAGGAAATAATGTTAGCCAACGGTGAATAATATCGGTCAAACTTATAAATGGCTCGTCCGAATTCATAAAAAGTAGGAAATAATGTTAATCAAATGTGAAAAAAATATCGGTCAAACTTATAAATGTCTCGTCCAACCTTATACAAATTAGGAAAATTTGTTAACCTAATGAGAAAAATATTGACCAAGTAAGGAAACATTTACACCACACTTATAAAAATTAGAAAAATGTGTTAACCTAATGAGAAAAATATTGACCAAGTAAAGAAACATTTACACCAAAATTATAAAAATTAGGAAAATTTGTTAACCTAATGAGAAAAAATATCGACCAAAGAGAGAAATATTTCAACTAAACTTATACAAAGTTGGAAAATTTGTCAGCCGAAATGGGAAAACGATCGGTCAAATACGGAAATAGCTCAACCAAACTTATAAAAAGTAGGACAAAAATAGTGGTCAAGTAAAAAATAGCTCACCCAAACTTATAAAATTTTGGAAAATGTGTTAGCCCAATGGAGAAAATATTGGTCAAACTAAGAAACAGGTCGACCAAGTTAGGAAAATAAGTGAACCAAAGTAATAAAAATGTTGGGTAAATACAGAAATATTTCGACCAAACTTATAAATATCTCCGCCAAACTTATGAACAGTAGGAAACTTTGTTAACCAAACGTGAAAAAATATCGACCAAACTTATAAAAATCTCCGCCAAACTTACGAAAAGTAGGAAACTTTGTTAACCAAAGGTTAAACTATATCGGCCAAATACAGAAATATCTCAACAAAATTTATGAAAAGTAGGAAAAGGTGTTAACCAAATTGACCAAGTAAAGAAATGTCTCAGCAAAACTTATAAAAAGTAGAGACATTTTGTTAATCTAACGAGAAAAATATTGGCAAGTAAAAAATAAATCATCCAAATTTATAAAAAGTAAGAAACTGTTAACCAAAGGTGTAAAATATTTGCCAATTAAAGAACATTTCAACCAAACTTAATTTTTTTTTTTTAAATAGGAAAACATGTTAGCCAAAATTAGAAAAAAAAGATGGCCAAAGTACGAAATTTTTCAACCAAATTTATAAAAAGTAGGAAAATTTGTTAGTCAAATGGGGAAAAATACGCCAAATCACGAAATATTTCACTCAAACTTTAAAAAAAAGTAGGAAAAGTTGTTACACAAATGAGGAAAATATCGACCAAGTAGGAAATAATATTAGTCAACGGGGAAAAATATTGGCCAAGTAAAGAAATATTTCAACCAATCACATAAAAACTAGGAAAATTTACCAAATGTGAAAATATATCAGCCAAATGCAGAAATATCTCAACCAAACTTATGAAAAGTAGGAAAATGTGTTAACCAAATGTGAAAAAAATATCAGCAAAACAGATAAATATTTCAACTGAACTTATAAACAGTAGAAAATTGTTGCTTCTATAGTTATGTCAAATTTTTCTTGAACTTTTATCTGAAAAGACATTTCACAATACATAATCATCAACGTCAGCACTTTCCCTCTTTTGCATTACCGAAAGATTCAACTATCACTCCAGAGTATCTGTTAAAGAACCACTTATACAGACTAAGCACTCATCGCTCCACACTCTTGGTTTTTTCTTTCTAACACAACGTGTCTCTGTCTTTCAAAGATAACTTCACAACTTTTCCATGTCACAGCACCAAGAGCTCCAAACCTTCGTTGTACATGAGCGCCCACGACATAGTCATAACAACATTTATGGCAATGCAGTCTGTGGCTCCACCGGGGGTAGTTTCGATATCATCTGAGTATTCGTCATCAAAGATCCATTTCCCATGGCTGACATCTTCAAGTTTCCATACCACAATGTCTGCTACACTAATATTCCATTGTTCCAGCTCTCAACAATACAGGTGTTTTCTAGAAGTCTAGCGAAAATATCATTTCTCACTTTGTCCACCTCTATTTCACTTTGTCATTTCACAAATCGAAATAGCGGCAAGTCTACATCCAACCAACAGTGTCTGTTACTAGATCGGTCTTTCTTAATACTACATCTGCCTTATTGACTCCTTGAATACCAGCGAGCACATCTTCTAACCAATTTTCTACGTTTCATACCACTTAACATTAACATTCTCTTTGCTTACAAGACAACCGGTTTTCTGTTGACTGGGTAAATTCCCCAACCTACTGGAGATAAATCGATTGTCCCCTATCCGACTAGACACTTTTTAAGACAATGAATATGACCATCAACCAGTATGGTCACTGCTAAGAAGGATACCAATGACAAACGATCTTCTTTACAGATGTTTATAACATTCTTATTCTTCACATTATAACTCTGAGTAGCATCATAATTTTATAGATTTATAGTATGATATAGTTTCACCTTTGGTTAACAAAGTTTCCTACGGCGTAAGTTTGGCGGAGATTTTTATAAGTTTGGTCGATATTTTTTCACCTTTGGTTAACAAAGTTTCCTACTGTTCATAAATTTGGCGGAGATATTTATAAGTTTGGTCGAAATATTTCTGTATTTACCCAACATTTTTATTACTTTGGTTCACTTATTTTCCTAACTTGGTCGACCTGTTTCTTAGTTTGACCAATATTTTCCCCATTGGGCTAACACATTTTCCAAAATTTTATAAGTTTGGGTGAGCTATTTTTTACTTGACCACTATTTTTGTCCTACTTTTTATAAGTTTGGTTGAGCTATTTCCGTATTTGACCGATTGTTTTCCCATTTCGGCTGACAAATTTTCCAACTTTGTATAAGTTTAGTTGAAATATTTCTCTCTTTGGTCGATATTTTTTCTCATTAGGTTAACAAATTTTCCTAATTTTTATAATTTTGGTGTAAATGTTTCTTTACTTGGTCAATATTTTTCTCAATAGGTTAACACATTTTTCTAATTTTTATAAGTGTGGTGTAAATGTTTCTTTACTTGGTCAATATTTTTCTCATTAGGTTAACAAATTTTCCTAATTTGTATAAGGTTGGACGAGACATTTATAAGTTTGACCGATATTTTTTTCACAGTTGACTAACATTATTTCCTACTTTTTATGAATTCGGACGAGCCATTTATAAGTTTGACCGATATTATTCACCTTTGGCTAACATTATTTCCTACTTTTTATGAATTTGGTCGAGAACTTTATAAGTTTGACCAATATTTTTCACATTTCGCTAACATTATTTCCTATTTGGCCAATATTTTTCACATTTGAGTAGCAATTTTCTTACTTTGTTTTATAAATTTGGTCGAGCTATTTCCTATTTTGGACAACCTTTTTAATTAGTTTGGTTACCATTCTTTCCTACTTTTTATAATGTTGGTCGAGGTGTTTCTTATTTTGGCCAACAGTTTTATTAGTTCGGCTAACAATTTTCCTACTTTTCATGTTTGGTCGAGATATTTCTGTATTTAGCCAACATTTTTATTAGTTTGAATAATATATTTTCCTACTTTTCATGTTTGGACGAGATATTTCTGTATTTAGCCAACATTTTTATTAGTTTGAATAATATATTTTCCTACTTTTTATAAGTTTGGCTGAGATAATTCCTCCTTTGGCCGATATTTTTTTTTTCACATTTGGTTAACAAAGCTTCCTACGTTTTAAATGTTTGGCTGAGATTTTTATAAGTTTGGTCGACATATTTTCCTACTTTTTGTAATTTTGGTTGAGATCTTTCTATATCTGACCAATAATTTGCCTATTTGGCTAACAAATGTTCCTACATTTTATAAGGTTGGATGAGATATTTATAAGTTTTGTCAACCTTTTAGTTCATTTGCCTAACATTTTTTTTTGGGGGGGAGGGGGGGGGGGTCCTACTCTTTATAAGTTTGAGTTAAATATTGCTTAATTCGGCCAATCTTTGTTTCCCTCCGTTTTATACGTTTGTTGAGATCTTTCTGTATTTGGCCAATATTTTGCCCATTTGGCTAACCAATTTTCCTATTGTTTGTAAGTTTAGCGGAGAATTTATAAGTTTGGAAGATATTTTTTTTTTTTTTTACCTTTGGTTAACACAGTTTCCTATTTATTTCCATAAATTTACCGGCGATTTTTATAAGTTTGGTCGACATATTTCTGTACTTACCCAATATTTTTATTACTTTGGTAAGTTTGGATGATATATTTATAAGTTTGATCAGCCTTTTAGTTGATTTGGGTAACATTTTGTCCTACTGTTTATAAGTTTGGGCGAGACATTTATAAGTTTGACCGATATTTTTCACATTTGGCTAACACATTTTCTTATTTGAATGTTGAAGTGTTACATAGAATCTGTCCTTTTGTATGGATGTGAAACACAGAAAAATGAGCAGACAAGTTGAAAAACATATTTTGGTCTTGGAAATGTGTTTCTTGGGCAAGATGGCAAGACCTGTAAGGCCATATAGAGAGGCAATGAAAAAGTGTAAATGCTTGATTTGAGCCGTAATAACTTCGCTAGTCAGGCCAGCTCGTGAAGAGTCATGTTACATGAGATACATAAGATTGAGCCAGGGTAGCTTGTTGTGTTCGTGTGTAATATTATACAGGTGCTAGAATCAGCTAAACACTCGTAGTTGTATAAGACATACACAGTCATTAGGAAGATACATACTGTTAGCCCCACGGCCACTCATATATACAGATATACACAGACACCCGTACATCCAGACATAGAGATACACACACAGATAGACAGATAGCCAGCCAGTTAGCCAGACTCACCCAGCCCTTAACAACGAATTTCACTAACCCATACCCACTACAACCGGTAACACCGGCCATCTTGACTTTTCAAAGTCTTTCCTTTATACGACACGATGATAGTGTTTAAACAACTACAGGTCTCTACATATCACTATTAACCACTATAGGAAAACTGGCGCTATGGGCGTTACAGTGTAAAGCACGGGTCATGCAATCTCTCCCATATCGATCGATACACTATTCAATTGAGTTCTCCTTTGTTAATATATAACGGCAATCTGCTTATTAGCACCATATGTCGCCAGCGCAGCTACTTTACAATACGAACTATTTCTGCTACCTTACAATTGCGGACAATATTGCTCTTTTGGTCACAGATGTTGTAAACCAACCTTAACAAAGATACGAAACACGTGACACCAATGTTACTCACACACATATCAATAGGCACCCCCATTTCTGTTTGTTGCGGACATAACTTCACACGCGTGATGTCCCTTAGTAGACTTGCACTGCTTCGATATTCATTTCACTATATTCACTTTGTTATGTAACTTAACTTGTAATAATGTAATTGCCTTTATTAACATACTGTGTTTTTATTTATGTATATATCCTATATTGTGCTTATGCGTGTTGCTTCTTTCTGTATACATTATGGTAGTATATGTCTATCGTGTGAGATGCTGTTATTATTTCTAACACAGTAATACATAAGAGGGTAGAAAAGAATCGATATGCCGAAGGTAGTCTTTGGTAAGCTAGAAAATATAATGACTAATGTAAAGCTTTAAATTGAAACGAGAAAAAGATTGTTGCGGTGCTACATAGAACCTATGCTTTTGTATGAATGTGAAGACACTGAGCAGTCACGCTAAATCTGCTGGCTTGGAATTGAGGTTTCTGAGGAGAATGCAAAGCGACACAGAGGGATTCGCTTCTCTGGCGCCTATGTTGGGTATAGCTAGCGACCAGGAGCGTGCTTTCAACCGCCAATGATACCAACTAGATGCGTTACATATTCGCCTACTGCCACAATACCCAACGAAACAGTGAGATTCGAACCTGTCGCATGGTAGGGACCCACTAGACACCAAAGTTACACATCCCACTATGACCAATTACGCCCCCCCCACACGCTGCCGACTGGTAACCTTACAAGGAAAAACCCTCGAGATTCGAACCTGTCACCTCCAATTGAGGAGGCCTAGTGTACCAACTAGACCCGTTAGATACCCCAGTTACACATTGACGACACCCCACCACACTCTACCGTCTTGGTTATTGCACCATCTGCACTGCGTCCGTGGTACCAACTAACCATGTGAATCAATTCATTTCTCATTGTTTGCATATACCGATGATCTGATTAAAAACGCCAACTGTCGCCGACAGGTGTAATTTACAAACCACATTATTTCTGGTACGGCCAATATCGACTTTTTGCTCACAGATATTCCCGATCTTAACAAAAGATACGAATACATCAACTCGTAACACCCGGCGCACACCAATCGATTATGCATAAATTATGTTCCCCCACTCCCCTTTGAGCTTACTAAAATACGACCGCTCCTCATGGCTCCTACAGCCCCTCTCTATATATTCTTTGTAAATGCGGTATTTTATGCCTCAATGAGGGTGCCAAACCATCCTTCCTTACTACTCTCAAGACGGGCGTCGTAAAGGAGACATAATCCACCTGGTGTTGCATCTCATCTCATCTCATATTGTTCCTTTTGTGCCTTGCGGTGTCGAGATGGAGTATAAACATCGGAAGAGTGCCTGCTTGTGGGCTTAATCTATCGATATTCCCATGGACTCTGCTATTCCCTCCGTCTATCGCAGCATGTTCACGAAAACATATCCCCAATATATCACAATGGTATATTATGAGCTAGGAGAAGAAATAGTAAACGAAAGCTTGCATGCTGCGGGAGATTATTATCTGCAATCTAATGTCCGCGACGTCTTATTTAGAAGTCAAGACCCTTGGCGATCCCATTAGATTAATTTGGTTCGCAGAAACATAGATGTGACATATTATTTGTTACATTATGTCAGTACGTAAGGAATGAATAGATGTAGAGTAAATATTAGGAGCGTTCATTTCAAATACGTTCATGCCACACTGCGCGTAATTGCGTACGTTGAACATGATCATGTCATAGTCACGTGATAAGTACTGACCAATGAATAAAATAGCACGTGCTTATCGTCCCATGATGCATAGGTTCTGTTTCTGAACGTTGAGAAAATGGCCGGGTTGATCCAAAATCCTTCCAAAAAAGCGCAAAGAGCGGTGGTTTGGTTTCTTTTACTTGTAGGATGTCGACCAGTGGACATTCATCGAAGAATGCAGGCAGCCTACAGTAACAAATGTGTGTCGAAGACAACAGTGACAGACTGGGCACGAAAGTTTCGGAAAGGACGTCAGTTCACGACAGATCTTCGACGGCCGAGTCAAGCGCATGTTGTTGCAAAAGAAAAAAAAACACCATCGCCAAAACAGATGCAGCAGTACATATGAACCGTTGTCAAAGTATACGTTCACTAGCGAAAGAATTTGATAAGTCAATTGGGACAATTCAAAAGTCGTTCGTAAGAAACTGCAATATCGGAAGATGTGTTTACAGTGGGTACCAAGGATGTTGACCGACCACCAAAAAGAGGAACCCATGGGATGGTGTTTGAACAACTTGCTGGGTTACAGAATGGAGGGTGATGCAATTCTCTTCCGCATAGTGGCAGGCGATGAATCATGGTGTCACCACTTTGAGTCGAGCAGCAAAAGAGAGAGAGAGCATGCAATGGAAGCATGCTGGATCACCAAAAGCCAAAAAATTCAAGTTACAGGTTTCTGCTGATAAGGTTATGCTGAGCGCATTTTTTGGCCATGAAGGACTATTGTTGGCCGACTTTACAGAACCTGGTGTCAACGTCAACTCTACCCACTACTTGCAAACACCAGACAAGCTGCAAAAATTCATCAAGAATAAACGACCCGGCATGCTTTCTCTCGGTGTGATTTTGTTGCACGATAATGCTCATACAGGTGTCGCAAAGATTGTACAGGAAGCATTAGCAAGGAAGAAGTGGAAAATTCTGCAACATCCAGCCTATAGTCCTGATTTGTCACCATGTGTTGTTCATTTGTTCGGACCTCTAAAAGAACTCTCAAGGGGCAACGATTTCACACAGATGCAGACGTAATGAACGCTGTAAACACTTGGTTCAGTGAGCAATCACAATCATTTTTTGCGGACGGCATTCGCCGCCTACCTAAGAAATGGGATGCCTGCCTGAATGCCTACGGCGACTTCTTCTGACCAACCCATGGTGCATAATTCATTCAAAATGAATGCTTTGTTTAATTCTACCACACCTGTTAATGTTTCTTGCATGCTTTTGTAATAAAGCTATTCGAACGGGTTTCAAATGAACGGCCCTTATATATTAATAATATCAACTTCTTTCTTCTACTTTTGTGAGTGAAAAATCAATCTGACAGAAGAGATCTGTCAATATCTTGGATCAAGAATAAAATTTGAACATCGAAGAAAACTCACGATAAACTTCAAGTGGTTTGGAAAGAACGGTGATGGAAGAAAGGCATGGATCCTGCAAGAAGAGTCACGGTCGAACAGCACGAAGATGGAGACAAGACGTTGTAGACAACTCTGGCATCAACATACACCAGGCAAGAGAATTGACAAACAATTGAGAATCTTTTCAGCGGGCCGTGGTGAAAGCGCCCTTCTGCGATGGACCTGCTTTACCACTGGTTCTTAACCAGTAGGGAATTCCCCCCCTCCCCCCCGGAGGAATTTTAGGATTTCGGGGCGGGGGGAGGGGAGGGGAGAATTAAGATTATTTCAAAATCGCGTTAATACAAGAACCGATTACTTGATGCCACGCTCTTTCTGTGGCTCGCTTGGTGTCAGAAATCAGGATGGCAGTTTAACAACGACTTATCCACAACAAATGAAGAAGTAACACCTGTATCAGGGTCCACATTTATTTGTCAATCAACATGACAACAAAGTCTCAGCCGCCGCCAGTACTCCGGCTGTTATCGCGTTTCGCGACCGACCACTTGCATACATAATCATTTCTTGGCACTCCAGTCATGACGAACACCATCATTCTTGCTACTAGTCGATATATATATATATATAATGTCTCACTACTTACACGTGTTGACCGTTGAACCCACGCTTATTTCATTGTACCAACGTTTTGTTGTCGATCTATTAAATTGCTTCTTTCTCCTCCTTGTAGCGGGATGGGGATGCTACCTTTGCTCAGTATCTGGAATCCTCCTCCTTGATGTAAGCTGTCATTGCGTGATCATTCCTTTATTTTGCAAAGCTGTATTCCGATGTTGACGGTCCAGCCTTCTCGACCCGACCCTCGAATCCAAGCTTTGTTCGCCTTTTTGTTCAAAAAGGGCGCACCACGTATGCGTTGATTCGTGCACAAGTGTTTTCTCGTATTTCTACTGTATTTCTTCTAAGTCTGGTGGACTTGCTAGTTTAGACATATTTGAAGCTCATGGCACTTGATATTGTTTTTTCTCCCCATACTTTACGCTTCTGTATTTCTTGCCCTTCTGATATTCGTATTATACGTAAGTAGACCCACAAATCAAGTTTTATGTAGAAGTCTAGACTTGTTCTAGCATGTGTTATTGAATTTAACTTCCATATTTACGTATACTGTGTAGAGGCGGAAAGGGCGGGATAGATTTAACGGGAGAAAATACAAAAGGGAAGTGGGGATGACATTCTGAACATGTGTGGTGCGCATTGATCCATGTCTCATCCAAATACACTATGTCATAATTTTCTTTGCGCATTTCCCTTATTTCACGTAAGTATCTGCTTCTCATGGCTCCTAAATGCGGTTGCTCGCAAAGGATATTTCTACCTCCCTTGTACTTTCTAAAAGTGAAGCCTAATGTCCTTATAATTTTCCACAAAGCTGTTTTGGATAGCTCTATGTTATTGTTCTTTCTCAACCAATCCCTAAGTTTTCTTACAGTCACTGTTTCTTTGGCATCCAGCATTTTTATAATAGCTCGCCTTATGACATCCTTGTCAAAGCTGTCTACAATTGCCTTTATACCTACCGTTTGCTTATCGCGTGTTGGTTTCCTTTCCAGATTCTTGCACCCATCGACAAAATGGCCGTTAACTCAAACCCAATGCGTGCACTGTTCTTTTTTCGGGATTTGTAACAGTATGAAACAGTTTCCTGCGATCAGCTTCTTGACAAAAATATGTGTACAACTTCATAGCGATGTTTTGAAGTGTACAAAATTTCACATTCAATCCCATTGAACAATATTCACACATTGAAATATTAGTTATTAATATTATATTAATGGTTAGATTTGTTTATATAATCACGTTTCATGAAAGAAACCACATTGACGACAACTCTGAACACTCCCATGTAACTGCGCGCCGAACGTGCCAAAACGTGAACCACGAGAAATTTTTTTTTTAAGCGCGGATATGTCTGCGTGAAGGTGTAATACATTTAAAATGGACTTAATCTCTGACCCGTAAATTATATACTGCATATAAAGAACGAAAACATACAAATACCTAGGTACAATCTTCAACTGCTCCAACATTATAAGGGAAGAAATACAAACTAGAATCAATTCTGGAAATAAGATATACTATGCACTACAACATCTACTAAAATCAAAGGCGCTATCTCGTAACACCAAAATCACAATATACAAAACACTGATCAGACCAGTTGTGCTGTATGGCTCTAAAAACTGGAGTACAACGAAAGGAGACGAAGCCTTGCTACAAACCTTTGAGAACAAAGTTTTAAGACGCATCTTTGGACCCATTAGGGATACACAAAGTGGAGAGTGGAAAAGAAGAAGTAACAAAGACATTTATGATCTGTTTAAATCCCCGCTAATAACTGGTATCATGAAGGCTAATAGACTACAATGGCTGGGGCATATAGAAAGAATGGAAGATAATAGGGAAACAAAACTCGCTTACACTAAGGAAATAAATGACCGTAGACCCCGAGGTAGACCAAGAAGACGGTGGAGAGATAATATATATACAGACCTACAAGCACTTGGAATCAATGACTGGCAAGAGAAGGTCAACCAGAGTGACGGATGGAGACAGATTGTATCTGCAGCAAAGAACCTCAATGGCTCGGAACGCTGAAGAAGAAGATATAAACAAACATTGAAATCTGCTGTACAACCTCCAGAACAAAACTTGTTGTTGGGTGGACATAATGATAAGGTTATATGCTAAATTCCATCATTTTCTATCAGTTGGTTACTGAGATATATAATTTTTTATTGGGGCAGACAAAAGTAAACACACTATAATTTCATAAATTGCATGTATCATTGGTCGGTGGGTGTGGCTTAGGGTTTAGTGACACGCAGTTTTACTATCCCCGACAAACCGAATCGAAGGTTCGAAATGAGCAGCGGTCGACTTGGAAGCAGGTGACTTTGCGTTGATTTCGATGGTATGAGATTTCGGTCGTTCTGAAAGCAATGGCAGACATCTTTCTTCTTCAGCTCTATTGGCCCTGAAGACAACCATGCCATGCCTTCATATATCGTGCTATCTCCTGCAGCTTTATCCATGTCCGCCCAATATTATTCACCTCTGTATGTAATTATAATTTCCTAGCTTTTTTTTTTAAATTTCTCCAGCATTTACGTTTGTCTTGTGAGTTCCAGACATGAGAATGTCGGGTTATATTGTCCTCAGGTTTTCTCAGTGTTTGTCCTATCTTGTGGGTTCCAGATATGAGAGTGTCTGGTTATATTGTCCTCAGGTGTTCTCAGGGTGTGTCCTATCTTGTGGGTTCCAGACATGAGAGTGTCGGGTTATATTGTTCTCACATTTTCTCAGTGTGTGTCCTATCTTGTGGGTTCCAGACAAGAGAGTGTCTAGTTATATTGTCCTCAGGTTTTCTCAGTGTGTGTCCTATCTTGTGAGTTCCAGACAAGAGAGTGTCAGGTTATATTGTCCTCAGGTTTTCTCAGTGTGTGTCCTATCTTGTGGGTTCCAGACATGAGAGTGTCTGGTTATATTGTCCTCAGGTTTTCTCAGTGTGTGTCCTATCTTGTGGGTTCCAGACATGAGAGTGTCGGGTTATATTGTCCTCAGGTTTTCTCAGTGTGTGTCCTATTTTGTGGGTTCCAGACATGAGAGTGTCGGGTTATATTGTCCTCAGGTTTTCTCAGTGTGTGTCCTATCTTGTGGGTTCCAGACAAGAGAGTGTCTGGTTATATTGTCCTCAGGTTTTCTCAGTGTGTGTCCTATTTTGTGGGTTCCAGACATGAGAGTGTCGGGTTATATTGTCCTCAGGTTTTCTCAGTGTGTGTCCTATCTTGTGAGTTCCAGACATGAGAGTGTCCAGTTATATTGTCCTCAGGTTTTCTCAGTGTGTGTCCTATCTTGTGGGTTCCAGATATGAGAGTGTCTGGTTATATTGTCCTCAGGTGTTCTCAGGGTGTGTCCTATCTTGTGGGTTCCAGACATGAGAGTGTCGGGTTATATTTTCTTCAGGTTTTCTCAGTGTGTGTCCTATCTTGTGGGTTCCAGACATGAGAGTGTCGGGTTATATTGCCCTCAGGTTTTCTCAGCGTGTGTCCTATCTTGTGAGTTCCAGACATGAGAGTGTCGGGTTATATTGTCCTCAGGTTTTCTCAGCGTGTGTCCTATCTTGAAGGTTCCAGACATGAGAGTGTCTGGTTATATTGTCCTCAGGTTTTCTCAGTGTGTGTCCTATCTTGTGGGTTCCAGACATGAGAGTGTCTGGTTATATTGTCCTCAGGTTTTCTCAGTGTGTGTCCTATCGTGTGGGTTCCAGACATGAGAGTGTCGGGTTATATTGTCCTCAGGTTTTCTCAGTGTGTGTCCTATCTTGTAGGTTCCAGACATGAGAGTGTCGGGTTATATTGTCCTCAGGTTTTCTCAGTGTGTGTCCTATCTTGTGAGTTCCAGACATGAGAGTGTCCAGTTATATTGTCCTCAGGTTTTCTCAGTGTGTGTCCTATCTTGTGGGTTCCAGATATGAGAGTGTCTGGTTATATTGTCCTCAGGTTTTCTCAGGGTGTGTCCTATCTTGTGGGTTCCAGACATGAGAGTGTCGGGTTATATTGTCCTCAGGTATTCTCAGCGAGTGTCCTATCGTGTGGGTTCCATACATGAGAGTGTCGGGTTATATTGTCCTCAAGTTTTCTCAGTGTGTGTCCTATCTTGTAGGTTCCAGACATGAGAGTGTCGGGTTATATTGTCCTCAGGTTTTCTCAGTGTGTGTCCTATCTTGTGGGTTCCAGACATGAGAGGGTCGGGTTATATTGTCCTCAGATTTTCTCAGCGTGTGTCCTATCTTGTGGGTTCCAGACATGAGAGTGTCTGGTTATATTGCCCTCGGGTTTTCTCAGTGTGTGTCCTATCTTGTAGGTTCCAGACATGAGAGTGTCGGGTTATATTGTCCTCATATTTTCTCAGTGTGTGTCCTATCTTGTGGGTTCCAGACAAGAGAGTGTCGGGTTATATTGTCCTCAGGTTTTCTCAGTGTGTGTCCTATCTTGTGAGTTCCAGACATGAGAGTGTCGGGTTATATTGTCCTCAGGTTTTCTCAGTGTTTGTCCTATCTTGTGGGTTCCAGATATGAGAGTGTCTGGTTATATTGTCCTCAGGTGTTCTCAGGGTGTGTCCTATCTTGTGGGTTCCAGACATGAGAGTGTCGGGTTATATTTTCTTCAGGTTTTCTCAGTGTGTGTCCTATCTTGTGGGTTCCAGACATGAGAGTGTCGGGTTATATTGCCCTCAGGTTTTCTCAGCGTGTGTCCTATCTTGTGAGTTCCAGACATGAGAGTGTCGGGTTATATTGTCCTCAGGTTTTCTCGGCGTGTGTCCTATCTTGAAGGTTCCAGACATGAGAGTGTCTGGTTATATTGTCCTCAGGTTTTCTCAGTGTGTGTCCTATCTTGTGGGTTCCAGACATGAGAGTGTCTGGTTATATTGTCCTCAGGTTTTCTCAGTGTGTGTCCTATCGTGTGGGTTCCAGACATGAGAGTGTCTGGTTATATTGTCCTCAGGTTTTCTCAGTGTGTGTCCTATCTTGTGGGTTCCAAACATGAGAGTGTAGGGTTATATTGTCCTCAGATTATCTTAGCGTATGTCCTATCTTGTGGGTTCCAGACATGAGAGTGTCTGGTTATATTTTCCTCAGGTTTTTTCAGTGTGTGTCCTATCTTGTGGGTTCCAGACATGAGAGTGTCGGGTTATATTGTCCTCAGGTTTTCTCAGCGTGTGTCCTATCTTTTGAGTTCCAGACATGAGAGTGTCGGGTTATATTGTCCTCAGGTTTTCTCAGTGTGTGTCCTATTTTGTGGGTTCCAGACAAGAGAGTGTCCAGTTATATTGTCCTCAGGTTTTCTCAATGTGTGTCCTATCTTGTGGGTTCCAGACAAGAGAGTGTCCAGTTATATTGTCCTCAGGTTTTCTCAGCGTGTGTCCTATCTTGTGGGTTCCAGACATGAGAGTGTCGGGTTATATTGTCCTCAGGTTTCTCAGCGTGTGTCCTATCTTGTGGGTTCCAGACATGAGAGTGTCTGGTTATATTGTCCTCAGGTATTCTCAGTGTGTGTCCTATCTTGTGAGTTCCAGACATGAGAGTGTCCAGTTATATTGTCCTCAGGTTTTCTCAGTGTGTGTCCTATCTTGTGGGTTCCAGACATGAGAGTGTCCAGTTATATTGTCCTCAGGTTTTCTCAGTGTGTGTCCTATCTTGTGGGTTCCAGACATGAGAGTGTCCAGTTATATTGTCCTCAGGTTTCTCAGCGTGTGTCCTATCTTGTGGGTTCCAGACATGAGAGTGTCTGGTTATATTGTCCTCAGGTTTTCTCAGTGTGTGTCCTATCTTGTGGGTTCCAGACATGAGAGTGTCCAGTTATATTGTCCTCAGGTTTTCTCAGTGTGTGTCCTATCTTGTGGGTTCCAGACATGAGAGTGTCCAGTTATATTGTCCTCAGGTTTCTCAGTGTGTGTCCTATCTTGTGGGTTCCAGACATGAGAGTGTCTGGTTATATTGTCCTCAGGTTTTCTCAGTGTGTGTCCTATCTTGTGGGTTCCAGACATGAGAGTGTCCAGTTATATTGTCCTCAGGTTTTCTCAGTGTGTGTCCTATCTTGTGGGTTCCAGACATGAGAGTGTCCAGTTATATTGTCCTCAGGTTTTCTCAGCGTGTGTCCTATCTTGTGGGTTCCAGACATGAGGGTGTCTGTTTATATTGTCCTCAGGTTTTCTCAGTGTGTCTATCTTGTGGGTTCCAGGCATGAGGGTGTCTGTTTATATTGTCCTCAGGTTTTCTCAGTGTGTGTCCTATCTTGTGGGTTCCAGACATGAGAGTGTCGGGTTATATTGTCCTCAGGTTTTCTCAGCGTGTGTCCTATCTTGTGGGTTCCAGACAAGAGAATGTCCAGTTATATTGTCCTCAGGTTTCTCAGTGTGTGTCCTATCTTGTGGGTTCCAGACATGAGAGTGTCAGGTTATATTGTCCTCAGGTTTTCTCAGTGTGTGTCCTATCTTGTGGGTTCCAGACATGAGAGTGTCCAGTTATATTGTCCTCAGGTTTTCTCAGTGTGTGTCCTATCTTGTGGGTTCCAGACAAGAGAGTGTCCAGTTATATTGTCCTCAGGTTTTCTCAGTGTGTGTCCTATCTTGTGGGTTCCAGACATGAGAGTGTCAGGTTATATTGTCCTCAGGTTTTCTCAGTGTGTGTCCTATCTTGTGGGTTCCATACATGAGAGTGTCCAGTTATATTGTCCTCAGGTTTTCTCAGTGTGTGTCTTATCTTGTGGGTTCCAGACAAGAGAGTGTCCAGTTATATTGTCCTCAGGTTTTCTCAGTGTGTGTCCTATCTTGTGGGTTCCAGACACGAGAGTGTCTGTTTATATTGTCCTCAGATTGTCTCAGCATGTCCTATCCAGCGCCAGCATCTTGTCTTGACCTCTGGGTTCAGTGAGATTTGTGTAGTTCTCTCCGCGAGTTCTACATTGGTGATTCTATTATAGCATTTTATTATCACTATTCCGTGCAGGCATCAGTTAGTGAATGTTTGTTGTTTACTAGTTGTTCTCCTTGTTTCTAACCAATATAATAGTACCTATTTAACATTGGAGTTAAACAGTCTAAATTTGGTGGGAACTTGAACTTTCTTTGACTTTCACAGTTTCCCAGTGCTATAAAAGCTCCTCTCGCCTTTTGTATTCTTATTTTAATATCTCTATCTGTTCCCCCATTTCTGTTCACATTGCTTCCCAAATAGGTGTATGATTCCCCCTCTTTAAGTGGGGGTTTCCACAAGGGGGTGGGGTGGGGGGGGGGGGGGGGGGGTCGGGTTGTAATTTGCTTGTCTTACGTCTATGAAATTTACGTCTATAATTGTTATGTCATATCTTAAAGTGTTAATAGTTTATCCTGCATTTGATTATGGGTGGGTGACAGAAGTGCAATGTCGTCGGCCAAGTCCAAATCATCAAGCTGCTTTGTTAGAGTTCACTGAATTCCATTTCAGGCTGTTATTATTGTTGTCTTTATAACCCTGTCTACAGACAGTAAAAATAACAGTGGTGACAAAAGACATCCCTGTCGTACTCCTGTTTTTATTTCAAATGCATCTGTCAGTTTACTCTCATAAAGAACTCTACACTTCGTGTCTTTATGAGTTGCCTTGATTAAGTTAATGATTTTATGTCAGATCCCATAGTGTCGCATCGGCCTCTAAATGGATTTCTTATCAATGCTGTTGTTGTTGTTTGTGTTCGTTGGCTTGAGCTTCAACGCGAAGTCCTGTATGTCGGATGAAGACATCCTGTTGTCCAACATCAGTGTGATGTTATACAGGACCTGAGGTTTGCGTGAGTATCCGTTGTCCCATGTCTGGCTTATTGGTGTGCAGACTGGATGTTCCTCGCCGTACAGGCAGACACTCTCCGACTTCAGAGGAATCGGCGATCCTACTGACTTTAGCCAGGACCCCGAAGGGACCTGTTGCCCAGGACGCTCGACGAGGACGCGTCAATAGGTCTTGGCCATTATATAACCCAGCCATGGTGCCTTGGAAACACCCCTGCGTCCCATCAATGCTGTCAAAGGACTTTTCATAATCCACAAATCCAATATAAAGTGGCCAAATGCAGTTCAATACTTTGCTCTATTATTATGCTTAATGTGACTATCTAGTTTGTGCAAGATCTGTTTGGTCGAAGATGCTTGCACATCCTTTAGCTGTTTGTCAGTGCATCTCTTAATCTCTCTAGAAGGATCCTGTTTAATATTTTCTCATGCACTGAGAATAGGATTAATGCCCTATAATTTTCACACTTCTACAGGTCCCATGTTTTTAGACAAATACACCACGTATCCTTCTATCCAGTCATCTTCTTCGGTCTCCCAGTCTATAATTTAAAATGTCTATTGAATTTAATAGCTTCTGATGAGATACCATCTGTGCCATTAGCTTTAACATCTTTCAGCAGTTAGACAGCTTTTTAATTGCTTTTTTAGATGGTTTTTCACAGTTGATATTCAGTTCCACTTCATGTCGACTGGATATCGAGTGGGTCATTTGAAAATGGTCTATTCAAGAGATCCTTAAAGCATTAAACCCAGCTTTTCATTTCCTCTTTAAAACTGGTGAGAGCTTTCAAGGACAAAGTACTGAACATACAATTGCGAAGTAAACAACTCATTCATTCAGTAGCATGCGCCCTGCAGAACTTCGCTCCCATAACAACCGTTCGGAAAACATCTCGGTCATAAGCAAGATAACCCGCTTACGATACGCCCATCTGAGCTCATCTGCAACATATGTACCCATCTTCTCTTTAGCCATCTCTTTTCTCTCTTTCCGGGCATATACCCCTCCATTATTGTTCACTCCAAACTTTCATGACGTTTCAAGTGACCAAAATATTTAAATTTTCTCTTTTTTTATGGTCTTTAGAAGCCTACCTTCTTCAATATTCAGCTCTTGTCATATGGATGCACTTGTTCTTTTCTGTACCCAAGATTTTCTTAGAATACGTCTATAACATGTATATTCAAAGGCATTTATGTGCTGTTCAGCTTGTTTAGTAAGTGTCCAGGTCTCACAGGCGTATGTTGCAATGAGAAAGACGCATTCTCCTTAAAATCTAATTTATGTAGTTATATCTGTCCCACTCCATAATTTATTCAGTTATGTTAGTTTTTTAAGAGCAATAGATATTCGTCTTTTAATGTCCTTCACCATTGTTTGTAATTAATGACCCAAGATATTCGAAATTTTCCACCACCTTCAAAGTTTCATCATTAACATATATTTCTTTCTCCATATTAGTTTAATTTATATGCATTATCTTTGTTTTTGCTATGTCAAGATAATAAGTTGTGATTTTCTTGTGGGTTGAGATTATTAGTTTTCTATACCATTCTGTGATGTGGATAGTAATAATGTATCATCAGCATATCGAATCTCTGGTAATTCATGACCACCGATATTTAGGTCATAATAGTGGTTATATCATCTCTGACATTTCTCATTATATTTTTGGCGTACAGGTTAATCAAATATGGTGACAGCACACAGCCCTGACTAGGGTTGCCAGATTCGTGGGTACCAAAAGGAGGACATAATACGACAAAAAGGAGGACAAAGGAGGACATATTGAATATTTCATTTAAATTGTTCCAGATTAAACCCACAATCAGTACAATGTCATTACAATAGCTGCCAATAAGTTTATCTTACTGTTAGTGAATCGACCAAGAAACAATCAAGTTAAAAAAAAATTAAATGGAGACCTTTTTCAAAATGCTAACAAACATTATTTAAACTGCCGATTGTAAATTATTACCTTATAATCTTTATTAATTACGCACCATATTTCTCGGAGGAGCCAACTTTTCGTAGAAGATTCTTGTTAGCAATCACATATACATAAAACTGTTCACATGTAAGATTCTTCAAATTGTACTTTGTGAGAATGATGCCCTTTACAGAGTTGAGTAAGAGTCTGTTCCTTTCCTTTGTCCATTGAGTATTAATCAAGGAGAACACTCTTTCCACATTTCAATTGTGTCCAGGGATACATAAGAATACTTCACAAATTTTAAGTAACTCTGAAAAGCAACATGCATTTGGGCAACTTTGGAAAAATAAACTCCACTTTTCATGCAAGAGTCTTTAAAAAAACTGTTCATTCTTGTCTTGTACAAATGATTTAAGATTGCAGTATAGGTCAAATAATTGCACATCATCTACAATAATACCCTTCTCTTTCAAGTACAATATGCTTGTCAAAAGGTCATCAAATGTACAGTCTTTGATTTTATTTAAGTACATCCAACCAAAGCACTGAAATTCATCAAAATGTGTCAACCACTTTTCTAAGTAACTAATGCATGCTTCATACACCAACCTAACATTAACATTTTGACCATAGAGACTACAGCATTGTTAGTGTTGCCAAATAGAGCAACAGTTAGATTCAAATTATAAAAATAATTGGTGTTTCATATTTGGTATAAATAGGAAAATTAAATAAATATTATTAAGCAATGGGTTTTAATAAAGAATGTAAACACACGGTAGAGTGTAGATTCATTGTAAGTTGTAACAACAATACATAAAAAATAATAACATGAAATATTTAAAAAGCCGGACATTTTAAAGGTTTTTAGCTTTGCCTGTCGGAGGGAGGACACGAGGCTAAAAAGGAAGACATGTCCTCTCTTTGCCGGACGTCTGGCAACCCTAGCCCTGACGGACTCCTTGGTTGATGTAAAACTAATCTGATGTGTCGTCATCTATTCTAACCGCGCTGCTTGTTAGTCTAATCTAGACAGAGCATTTTGATGGGTTGTACGGCATGTGATGGTCTCCTTGGTCAAGAGGTTACACGACTTTCTCCGTAATCCCGTATATTCTCGTGAGTAACGTGACGTGCTCGAGAATCGGTAGCGGTTCTCTCCGCGTCGGTAACTTAAGAGTATGTGAGTCGGTCGCTCAGAAAGCAATGGCAAACTACTGAGCGTAATCTTGCCAAGAAATCAACAAACAGCTGAAAGATGCTGATGTTGACAGCGATGTTCTGTAAAGGTTCGGCTGCCAGATGTCCGGCAAAGAGAGGACATGTCCTCCTTTTTTAGCCTGATGTCCTCCGTCTGGCAGGCAAAGCTAAACACATTTAAAATGTCCGGCTTTTAAAATATTTTATGTTATAATTTTTTATGTATTGTTGTTACAACTTACAGTGTATCTACACTCTACCGCATGTGTACATTCTTTATTAAAACCCATTGCTAAATAATATTTATTTAATTTTCCTATTTATACCAAATGTCACACACCAATTATTGGTATAATTTGAATCTAACTGTTGCTCTGCCGGTCTCTCTGGCTGAGGGGTTACAACACTTTCTCCGTAATCCCGTTTGTCACGCAGAGTCTCGTAGCGGGAGCGAGCTGGGAGCGGTTCGTCCCCCGCTGGTGACTTGCGGGACACTGAGCCGGCCGCTCAGAAAGCAATGGCAAACTACTGAGCGTAATCTTGCCAAGAAATCAACAGACAGCTGAAAGATGCTGCTGTTGACAGCGATGTCCTGTAAAGGATATGCGAATTTAAAAAAAAACTGTTGCTCTATTCGGCAACACTTACAATGCTATAGTCTCTATGGTCAAAATTTTAATGTTATTTCCGGTTCCGGTAGAAGAGACGCCACTTAAAATTGTTTTGTTTCTTTTTTAATTTATAATTTTTGCCGTCTATGTTTATGAAAATGGCTTCTACAAAGAGAAAATGCTAATTCTCGAACACTATGAAAAATAAGTTTCCATGCTTCGTTGAAGAACGCAACGAGAATGAGGCAAAGTGTACGATTTGCGATAGTTGCTTGTCCGTTGCCAACTAAGGAAGTTGACCGAACTACTGACTTGGAGCGCCACGATGACAGTGAGAGACATAGAAACCTAATCAAAGTGTCCGCGTCATCTAGCACATTGACGTCGTTTTTCTTTTTCAGCCTAAGTACTCAAATGTGTTGCTGAAAGCGCATGCGGCTGAAGCAAAGCAACTTTGGCATTTCATACAGTTTGTCATCATCAGTCTTACAACTCGATGACCTGCACAGCTGGTTTCATGCACATATTATTTGAAGATTCAGATATTGCTAAAAATATTGCTTGTGCAAAAACAAAGACTGAAGCAATAATAAACCAGGTGATTGCCCCCCCCCCCCCCCGCCACACACACACACACACATACACACACTGTTGATGAATTGGATAAATCTTTAAGTGGTATTTCATGTTTCGCTCTGTCGACAGATGCTAGCAATCACGGTTCGCAGAATATTTCCGATCGTTGTTCAGTACTTTGACTGGAAAGCAGGTGAATCCAAACTAAGATTCTCGAGATAGACAAAACACCAAATGAAACCTCAGAAACTATTTCCCCCCCCCCTCCCCCCCCCCCCCGCGTTTCCATCCTGTTTCAGGATATTGCGGTCAACACCAGCATCTTTCAGCTGTATGGTGATTCCTAGGCTAGATTACGCTCATCAGCACGCAACAACTTTCTGAGCGACCGGCTCCATACTATCATAAGTGACTGGCGCGACTCGAACCACTTCTAATTCTCGTGCGCTCACGTCAACCACGAGAGTATTCGGGGTTAACGGAGATAGCAGCTAAACCCTCGGCCAGGGAGCCGCCCTCAGAAACTATATCACAGTATATTTTGAGTACACTCCAAAACATGATTTGTACTTCAAATGTGTTACTTTTGATGGTGACAATGCCAGTGTGAATTGTGGAGGCATTAACAGAAGAATAAGGTAGAAATGTGTTCTCGCATTTGAAGGAAGCCTTGAGCAAGCCATTAGTAGATGTTGGATGTTCTGCTCATGTTCTGCACAACTGCATCCAACACGGCGCAGATTTAATGCAGATAGACGTTGAATCTATTGCCTTGAAGATATTCAATTATTTTTCTATATACACTGTCAGAACATAAACTTTAAAGGATTTTTGTGACTATGTCAACATTAACTATCAGCAACTACTCTATCACTCTAAATCTAGATGGCTCAGTTTGTTTCCAGCTGTTAAGAGGCTGTTGAGGCTGTTTACTGCTTTGAAAGAATATTTTCTTTCTCTAAACCAACTACCTGCTACGAAAAAAAAACTTTATTGGCAGCTATTGTAATAAAATTGTACTGATTGTGGGTTTCATCTGGAACGATGTAAATGACATATTCAATATGTCCTCCTTTGTCCTCCGTTTTGACTTATTATGCCCTCCTTTGTCCTCCTTTTTTGTCTTATTATGTCCTCCTTTTAGTGCCCACGTATCTGGTAACCCTATGTAAAGGATATGCGAACAAAAAAAAAAAAAAAAAAAAAAAAAAAAAAACAAAAAAAAAAAACTACATGTGATAGAAAGCCCATAATCCTCATAATTTCCCAAAATTTCAGATATTGTACACAATCAAATGAATGCCTTTGAATAATCCATAACTCCCCCGATGTGTCTCCACCTTGACGTGGTGGGGGTGCTTGCGTGTCCCATAGACCCCATTTGCTTGCCGATGGGTGAAAAATTACATATCGGACAGCTTATGGGATAGGGACCAGACTAAGAGAGACACAACCTGCTGCTCTGCAGGCATAGACTGAGGATAGCAGTCAAAATTTAAATGAGGTGCACAAAGGCAGAATTTCTTGGTCCGGACAAAACTCTAAAGGCTCCCTGTCGAGGGCTGTGGCTGAACGCCTCTAAGCCACAAACCCTCGGATCTTAGAGCCAGGCTGATACCCGTCTACCGGAAAATAGAAACATGATACTGAGCAAGCTACATGCTCAGGTCTGATACATGTTCGAAGGCTCCCAGCTGGGGGATATGAGAGTTTCCCGGATGAAGGGGCCTGGCCGTTTCCCGTTCACTGCTGCACGAAGGTAAGGTGCTGAGCCGGCAGCACATGTAGCCTACCTCGTGAGCGAGTACAAAAAAGTCAGAAAAGTGCCCCAGTCGAAGGGTTACGGAACCTGTCTGTATCTAACTCATAGAGAGTGTAGACAAAAGTGGAATAATGTCTCATCAACGCGAAATGGAACGCACGGCGAGCGAACCTATTGCGTGGTCTGAAGTCACAAGCAAAAGCTTACCGAGTGGATGTCACTCGCAGTCTGACCGCACCTGGTGTGTGATTGAGCGATCAGTGGCAAGTGGGATGCCCAACACATGGAAGTGAGGAACTAAAGCAGCCATGAGCAGGACGTGGAAACTCCTTGGGTGAGCCCAGTCTCAGAGCAATATGTGCCGGCTCTGCAATTATGGAAGCCTCCTTGGATAGCGAGATAATGCCCATGGTCTGCCCCTGCCTTCCCTTGAGGGCAGACCACGATATCGTTGATCGTTCTATCTTGACCAGCTGAGATGTGGGTGACATTACAACAGTCTAACGTGTCTCGAAACCAGAGGAAGGCTAACCTCACTAAAAAATGCCCGCCGGAAGTCGGAAGTGTCGTCCTACGGGTGGCAAACTAAAAATTGACACTACGCATTTACGTCCGAGTGAAATGTCTCGTCCGAATGTCTCCCGTGCTAGGAACAGCTCTGACTACCTAGTTTCCGAATGCCGCTCTTGTTCGGAACAGCTCTGACTAGGTAGTTTTCCGAATGTCCGCCGTGCCTGGAACAGCTCTGATGGGTACAGGGACAAGCACATGTCCGAAAACTCGCTTAGTGGAAACCAACCGCAGAGCTGACTGGTTTGTGCAGGAACGGCCCAGGGCGAGCGAAATGCCCAATATATTGAAGTGAGGAATTAAAACAGCCATGAGCAGGACGTGACGATTCCCTCGGTAAACCCAGCACCAGAGCGTTATGTGTCGGCTCTGCAATTATGGAAGCCACCCAGGATGGCGGAAAATGCTATGGACTGTCCCTGCCTTCTCTTGAGGGATGACCGTGTAGTCTTCGACTGTTCCAACTAGACCAGCTGAGATGTGGACGGTACCACAAAAGTGAGAGTCTCCCAGGATTGCTAACCTGGTCAAAAATGCACGCTAAAAGTCGGATGTGTTGGCCTGAGGGTTTCGACCCGAGGGTGCCTAACCAGACACACCGCAATCACATCTGAAAAAATCACTCCGGATGAACGCAAAGAAGAAGAATAATCCATAAAACATCAGAATATGTTTACGTTAAATTCTCTACACTTCTGTATTATTAAACGCTGCTTGAATATGTGATCTCTTATTCCTCTTCCTCGTCTAAATCCGACTTGAACCACGTTAATCTCTTCTTCCATTTTCTTATGAAGTCTTCCATTACGATTTTAGTAGAATTTTACTTGCATGACTGATCAGACCAACAGTTATATAGTTGGTGCATAATTTCAGGTTGCCCTATTTTGTTAGTAGAATGAAGATAGTTTTCTTCCAATCGTTTAGTCATATACCATATGTCCATATCTTTTTACACAATATGTGATAGATGTGTATGCTTTCTTATTCTTCCGTTTTAATTAGTTCAGCTGGTATCTCATCACATTCTGGTGATTTAACATTCTTCAGGGTCTTTATTGCCCATACAATGATGTTGAACATTTCTTATAAATAAATTCATTTCTTTGAACATTTCATAGTCTCTTTCATTCATATGATATTGTTCTATTCTAGTACAACAATTTTGCGTATATTGGTTTTTGTCCCTTCTTGTATTGTTTCTTATTTCCCGTGTTAAAAATTTATATTCCATCCTGTTATTATCGGTTCCTCCTTTCTGTTATAGTTCCTTTCGATGTTTTATTAATTCTAACGTGTCTGATATAATCCATGGCTTCAGTTGCTTATTCTTGGTCGGATTTAAATCTTTGGCTGCAGTTATCAAGATATTACTAGCGTGTACTGCCAATTTATCAGGTGTCATCTCCTCATGTATAGACATCAAGACTTCAAAACGATTCTTCACTTCTACGCTGCAGGCGTCTGGTATTTTTGTGAGATCAAAACGAAGTGGCCTTGGTAATTGCGTAAGTTTCTTGAGTTTTATTTTCACATCTGTTATTAATAACTGATGATCTGTGTTACAGACTGCACATCGTAGGGTTTTTACTGATGTTATGCTTGATCTCCATCTTCTTTGTATTAAAATATAATATATATGGTTTGTGGTAGTACTTTCTGGGGACTTCCGTGTAAAGAGTCTTCTTGGGTGTTATTTAAAAATGTGTTGGCTATCGTTAACTCATTTTCTGTGCAAAATTAAATTAAATTTTTTTTCCCACCTGAATCATTTCCAATCCAAATTTTCCTAAAACGTGTATCTCATTTTCAGCTCTTCCCGTACCTACTTTTGCATTGAAGAAAACCAGGACTTTTGAATTTAAATGTTACAGAACAACTCTTAGAATTCCGTGAACCAGGAAGAAGAAAAATACTGACATTCTAGTAGAAAACTGGCTCATGAATAGCATATGTTCTCAGAAACTAAAACTAATTCCCATATTAAACGTTTGCTGCTTGGAAAGAACAGTGACTGGAGGATAACAGAGTTCGACCAGGACGTAGATGTACACAGGGCAATGAGGGCACATAGGAATGAGCATGCACGAGACAGAGGACCTGGCAAAGACTCTGATATTTTTACGTCGGGTTGTGATGATATGATATGAGCGACGCACTCTGACATCTTTACGTCGGTTTATGATGATATGATAAGAGCGACGGTCTGTAAAGGACCTGGTACATGATGATGCGGGTGATGATCACCTATGGCGCTCGGCATGGCTCATGATGATGATGGAATACAGTTAAAAAAAAAAAACTTGAACGTAGTCCATACACTTGCTACTACTGGGGAATGCACTGGACAGATTTTTGCTTGTGGATTAGCTTTAACTTATCACAAATAAACACACATAGTATTATTTGGCGCTCACAGAAGGAGAGGAAGGAAGTAGAGATTATAGAAGACGCACTAGACAACATAAAATTTGAAAGCTGTAATAGTTACCGACCGGGATCGAACCTGTCGCTTCCAAATGACGACGGCGCCTCGCTGCAGGAACAAGTGTACTTCGACGCACGATTGTTCCTGCAGCGAGGCGCCGTCGTCATTTGGAGGCGACAGGTTCGATCCCGGTCGGTAACTATTATAGCTTTCAAATTGTATGTTGCCTAGTGCGTCTTCTAATCTCTACTTCCTTCTTCTCCTTCTGTGAGCGCCAAATAATACTATATGTGTTTATTTGTGTAATTGTCTTCGTGGCCTCAACGGTTTCCCCCCCCCCCCATTGATTTCTTGTGTTTAATTTATCAGTTTCCCTGGCCATCAGGAGAACCCACTCCGACTTCTGAGGTACTTATAATTTACGTCGCCAAGTCAAGATCCAGAAATCAACATTCTAGTCCAGGGGCTGAACCTGCTACACTGCCACCAGCGCACCGGAAGCTTATGTTCGAACGGCCTTGCTCACCTCCCAAAACATTGTTTGAGAATCACTGACATATAACAGGAATTCAACTCCGCACGCAATAATGACTGGCCAGTTCTCTTCATGTTTTGCTTCTTTCAAAACAGCGTGTGGCACTGTCTGGTATTTATAACATTCGCGTACGTCAGCAAAGCTATTTAGGACAATTCGAGTTCTGCCAACACTAACTTGCAGCAGGCAAACTTTATCTGGCGGACTAGCGAACTCTGGTGTCATGCGACTTGATGCGACACTACACGGTGCAGACGGCACTAGAGGGCAGAGCGGAATGCAGGAACTGGTTTTCAAACATCCAGGCCAGAAGCTCTGCACACCCACACGCACGCACATACATCACCCAGGTATCACCCACGCGCACACTCCTTCCCTATCGCTATCATCCAACGTGTTTGTATTTTCTCCTTAACATCGGCGACCTACTTTTGGGGCCATTTCTTTCGAAAAATAACTCCCACGCTCCGATACCTGATTAGCATGTGGCCTCGCTGATTGGTTGCTTCGTCGGTATCTTTTCACAAAAGTTTACTACAGCGCACGCGCCAAAGTGGCGAATACCACCTGCACATGTAATAGTTTCCCACCCACCACTACCCTCATTCATTCATGAATTGGCGAGTGTGAGTGATAATTTTATCGTTTCGGTGTGTATGTGTGTGGAAAGCTCCCAACACCCACACATCGGCCCAACTCTCGCTTCATCAGCCCACACGTTCAGTTAAATGGAGGGAAAACACTAGAAAATACACTGAATGAATACTTCCCGACACCCACACAATTGCGGGGGAATTTTAATTTTTCCCCCCACACATGTAATCTATCCTACTACCTCTGTTACTTTTAGTTTGAGTTTTCTCCATTTGTGCAGGGCATGAAAGTTCTGAAAGCCTTATATCGTGTTAACTAATTTATTATTGAAAAAATAAACACGTTTTGTATTCTTCTGCGCGAGGAAATATCGGTGATTGTTTTGTGTGATTTTACAGTAATAGTTTTCATGAATATCGTGCAACTCGTTTTCCGTGGATCAGATGGAATAAGAACCAGTCGGTTTAATAACTGTCGAAAACAGGTATCTACCTTATTTCATTGATTATATTGTTTTGTTCTGTTTGTTGTTAAGATGGTTAAAGACTATGCAACTGATCCCACAGTGAGGAAGTAGCCATATTTACCATATTCTCGGTTGTTTACGACAGGTAAATGTCACTGTTCAATTTCATATATGGTGGGTTTACACTCACAATGAACAATTTAGATATAGACGTACATTTTGTATAGAGACGTTTCGAATTTTCTCTTGTCTCTTTCTTTCTTTCTTTCTTTCTGTCTGTCTTTCTTTCTTTCTGTCTTTCTTTCTTTCGTTAAGACTCCTAGTGGGGTATAGACCCACAGCCATGCATGCCAAGTCCTGTCTAGACGAGATCAAGTTAGTTGGATATTGGCTGATTTTTTTACCCCCTACGATGTGAAGTAGTCAGTCTCAGACCAACCCTAGGAATTTACATTGTTACAATTCTTTACTTACTTTAGGGGGCCTTCGGAAACACGGGCGGCTCTCGTCTCCAGGTTCGGAATATGATTTCCTTATTTTGTGTTATATTTTCGTCTGGCCACGTAGAGCCTGACTCCGAGCCGGAAACCTTCCGAAACGTCGCTAAGGTGAATTGTTGTTACTGCAGAAGTAATCATATTCTCTGTAAAAAAAAAAAAAAAGATCAACTACTGCCTAGAGTACCTTGCGGTGTAGGATAGGGCCCTCGGTAACACACGGGCGGCTTGCGTCTCCAGTCTCGGAATATGATTTCCTTAATTTGTGTGATATTATTTTCATGTAATCTGACTCCGAACGAGAAACCTTCTTAAACGTCGCTAAGTTGAATTGTTGTTACTGCATAAGTAGGCTAATCATATTCTCTGTCACACACACACAAAACAACAACAACAACAAAATGGTCACCTACTGCCTGCCTACAGTACCTCCCTTGCGGTGTAAGACCGGGATTGAGGGGTGGGGGGGGGGGGGGTCTTGAACCTGAGGTATTAAGGCCGCCTGGCTAGTGCAGTCGCTGCAAACTGTACAGGTGAGGGTTTTCATTTTGCGCCCGACAAACAAATCCACACCTTATCGAGGATCCTAGCCACTCGGCCAGTCTCCCCTCATCATATTCTCTATTTACCATTATAGGCGCACAGTGGCCCTGCCACTCCGGTTGTGGTTTGTTCGAATTGCGTCGAGGCGGATTTGTAACCAATGTCCTGGACACCCAGGTCGGTCCAACCTAAAACGGGTATCAGGATATGTCCCGGGAAGTAAAAGTGGCCGGTGTGATATTAACTCCTCGCCCATCGAGCGCCGCTTGGTCTGTAAAAGATGGCGTTAGCACCATGTGCCCATTACTTCTCAATGTGGGTGGACAGGATTATTTGCTCACAATGAAGATTAGAAGTGTTCATGATGTCCATAAACCAAAAACATAAAGGACATTTTTAAGACGCTTTGGTGTATATTTGGTATATGAAGCTAGCTCCACGTTTTGTGTTCCTACTGTGGAACTCATGCAATACAATGCAACATAATAGGTAAATTCAAAACTTGGAATGGCAATATTTTCGAAAACTGCACAGTCATTAAAAAAACACACTGTATCACGCCGGCTGCATTTAAAAAATTTTTTATCACTCGATGTGTATTCGAACTCATGACCATCGTGTCGGTAGACAGTCGTGCTCTACCCCGCTGCCATGTGATGTATAAGGTAACCAATATACACGTAATGATTTGCCATGTGATGTATAATTTAACCGATATACACGCAATGATTTGCCATGTGATATATAAGGTAAGCATTATACACGTAATGATTTACCTTGTGATGTATAAGGTAAGCATTACACACGTAATGATTTACCATGTGATGTATAAGGTAATCAATATACACGTAATGATTTACCATGTGATGTATAAGGTAATCAATATACACGTAATGATTTGCCATGTGATGTATAATTTAACCGATATACACGCAATGATTTGCCATGTGATATATAAGGTAAGCATTACACACGCAATGATTTACCATGTGATGTATAAGGTAATCAATATACACGTAATGATTTACCATGTGATGTATAAGGTAATCAATATACACGTAATGATTTACCATGTGATGTATAAGGTAACCAATATACATGTAATGATTTACCATGTGATGTATAAGGTAACCAATATATACGTAATGATTTGCCATGTGATGTATAAGGTAACCAATATACACGTATTGATTTACACCCGGCACATTAATCTGTGAGAAGGTCGGCACGGCCGAATGAATAAGACCGCTCCTTCTTAAACGTCCGTTTCGCTGATGCGAAAGACCCCCCCCCCCCCCCCCCGACAGAAAAAAAACACTCCACACATTACTTACCGAGGATTCGAACCCGGGTCTCCCGAAGGAGAATCCGGCATTGTAGCCACTCGGCCAGCCGCTTCTCGTCCCAGGCTGTAATACTAGGATTCAGAGATAAGTAGCAACATTTTTTTTTCTTTCAAATTTTCATTTTCTTTTCATTGCTCTCATTTTTTTCATCTTTTTATTCTTCTCATCCTGTCCTTGTGCCTTAATGTAGTCACCGGAGGGTCTTCTCCGTGACTATACAAGTATGTTGTGTTTTATGTTTATGTATTTGGTTGCTGATGAAGGATAGTCGCCGCATCGTCCTTGTATTGTTGGTAATTCTATTCTGTAAAGCTGCATTACTTTGATGCCGAGGTAGTGAGTTCAACTCTTACTCCAGTCAGTTGGACTAAAATGTTGACTTCTCGTCCTTGACTTGTGGACGTCAATTACAATTACCTCTGAAATCGGAGTAGGTTCGCCTTATGGCGAGGGACACTCAATAGGGAAAGCTAATCCACACGTAAAGATCAGTTCAATGTACTAGAATTAGAAGCACGTGTGTGGATATGCGAACGCACACAACTATGAGAATTTACAGTTTGGTTGTAATGGATATTCACATGTGACGTGTTGCCAGAAGTAGAGGCGGGGAACGTCCTGTCCGAGGGCAGTATAAGGCCCGCAATTGTTTTTGCTCTGGGCCTGCCAAGACAACCACAGGCTAGACTTCAAATTCAATAAATCTGCAATAAACGTACGTAAGCAATAATTTGAATAAGCAATAATATCAGGAGATATGCATTGAAATGTGCATCTGTGCTCGACTAACTGCTTCGAGCAGTTCTAAAGTTACTATCACAAAGAGTCGACTACGCTCCAAACTGATCGACGCAAACCCGGAAAAGCAGTTGCGAGTAGCAACATCATCAATACAGCTTATACCATAAAGGGAGAAGCAGTTCCAGCCATCTTATTAGAGATGGACGTGAGTTGATTTCAGTCAAGAACCGACATCAGAGCGCCCAGGACATTCTCATATGCTCTGCGTCCTCATCATCAACAACCAGCTAAGAGTCTCAACTCAATACAAGTGGTACCAGTTAAAATCTGATTATGTGTCCGCCTGGCCTTTCCTTGGAGAACTGGGTGGACAGATCCTCTGGTCATTCGCTGCTACACTATGCTATCTAGGATATGATTATATATATATATATATATATATATATATATATATATATATATATATATATATATATATATATATATATATATATATATATTTCCACACTGTAAACACAATCCCAAAGTATCTCGACCACATCTACATTATAGTGCACCAACACTCCACCCAGAGGTGCAGATCCAGCGTGCAGGTTAGGGTTTTCGTTTTGCCCCCGACATACAAACATCCACACCTTACCGAAGATTCGAACCCGGGTCTTCTGAAGGAGAACCGGGGTTCTATCCAGTCGACGAGCCAACATCATCTACATGAAAATAGTCAGTAGACCTATAATACCATCTACAGGAACACATTCACTTAATCTATAACAACATCATCTACATGAAAACAATCACTGTATCTATAAAAACATTGTCTAGAGCAGTGGTTCTCAACCAATGAGGAATCCCCCCCCCCCTCCTCGGGGGGATTTTAGGGTTTCAGGGGGAGGGGGGGGGATTAAGATTATATCTGTTAATACAAGAACCGATTACTTGATATTATTTTTCCCTCCATACTTTACAGTTCTGTACTTCTCGCTCTTCTGAAATTTCTTTTATAACGTAAGGAGACCTGCAGATAGCATTTTATGTAGACGTCTAGACTTGTTCTAGTATGTGTTATTAAGTTTAGCTTCCATTTTTACGCATACTGTGTAAAGGGGAGGGGGAATTTATATGGAGGAAATACAAAAGGGGAGGTTGACATTCTGAACATATGGTGAAGGGGGGGGGGTGTGCATGGGCCAAAAAAGGTTGAGAACCATTGGTCTAGAGGGAAAAACTGTCGCTGGATCTATACCAACATCATCTACATGAACACAGTCACTGTATCTACACTAGCATTGTCTATAGCAGTGGTTCTCAATATTTTTTGGCCCATGCCTCCCTTTACCATATGTTCAGAGCGTCATCCCCCCCCCCTTTCGAATTTCCTCCCTATAAATCCCCCCCCCCCCACCCTTACACTGTATACATAAAAATTGAAGCTAAATTTAATAACACATACTAGAACAAGTCTAGACATCTACAATAAAACGTGATTTGCGGGTCTACTTACATTATAAAATGAATTTCATTAGGGTGAGAAGTACAGAACCGTAAAATTTAGAGGGAAAAACAATATCAAGTAACTGGTTCTTGTATTAATGCGATCTTGAAATAATCTTAATCTCTCCCCCCCCCCCTGGAAACCCTAAATTTCCCCCCCCCCCGGGGGGGGGGGAAATTCCCCACCGGTTGAGAACCACTGGTCTATAAGGAAAACTGTCGCTGGATCTATACATCATCTACATGAACACAGTCACTGTATCTACAACAGCATTGTCTACATGGAAAACTGTCGCTGGATCTATATCATCATCTACATGAAAACAGTCACTGAATATGTAATATAATCTACAGGATATATTAAGAATGTGTGAGACGAGATGGAAAGGAACAGGGACTACGACAGGGGAGGATTTTAAGATGATATATTCTGGGTGAGAGGAATGGCAAAGAGGTGTAGCAATTATCTTGGATCTGAAGACATCAAAATCTGTTATAGGATGTTGGGTAGTGTCAGACAGGCAGAATTAATCGGCATACCTTGAGACATAAACGTCATTCAAAAATATACGTCCAAACAGGAGAAAGCAGAGAAGATAGTGTAGGGGAATTTTATAATGACATGAAGAATGCTTTGAAGAAATGTAAAAATTCCGAAATAAACATCATAATGCGTGATTTCAATGCGAAAGTAGGAAATCAAGGTGATGAATACACAATAGGCAAACATGGTTTGGGAGAACGAAACGAGAGAGGAAACAGACTTGTAGCATGTCCAAAAGACCATGAACGTATTGTCGGAAACACCTAGTTTAAGCAACATCCAAGAAGATTATGAACACGAAGGAGTCATGACAGCAGGATTAGAAACCATATTGATTACATCCTGATAAGCAAAAGATTTAGAAATGCGTTAACAATCGCAAAAACAGTTCCCAATGGAGATTTTTACAGAGGTCACAGATTGATTACAGACACATTGAAGGTAAAGTTAAAGAAAGTCAAGTATACACCAGGAAACACTAAATATGATCTGTGTACGTCGAAAAATGACTAGGAAATACAAGACAATTTTAACATATAAGTAAAGAACAGATTTGATTTGTAGTCTGATCCAGAGATCTTATTTCAAGATGTGGATGATCAATGGCAATCGTTGAAGAATCCAATCAGTTTCGCTGCAGAAACAACTATCCCAAAAGTAAAGAAAGTAGGTCGTAAGAAATGGATCATTGACGAAATTTTATGACTAATGGAAAACAGAAGACAACAAAAATAATCCTGACAAATATGAAAAGATTCACAGAGTAGTCAGAACATTATGTAAAGAGGTAAAAGAAGCATGGTTTGAGACAAATTGCAAAGAAATTGAAATACAACTCAACAGTCAAAATACCAAATTAATGCACAAAAGTATTCGGGAGCTTTCATATATCAACAGGTTGTCTTAAAACAAAAGATGGAAAAATCGTAATAGAAAAAGTTAAGATTTTACATGCATGCTCAGATTATGTTGAAACCCTTTATAATGATACGAGAGAAGAACAATCTGATATCAGAATAATAATGAAGAACCATAAATTTTGAAGATGGAAGTTCAGAATGCTCTTAACCACATGAAAACTGGCAACACCTACGGTTCAAACAACATCGCAACAGAAATGGTCAATGCCTTAGAAGAATATGAAATAGACCAAGTCATTAGGCTGCTGAACACAATATATGATACTGGAGATATACCTCATGAATTATGTAATTGTATATTTATTGCAATCCCGAAGAAATAAAGAGCCTTGGAATGTGATCAACATCAAATTATTAGTATAATTAGCCACATCAAGAAAACTGTGTTAAGAATCATCACGCAAAGAGTTAGGAAGAAAATACAACCCGAAATAGGAGAAGAACAATGTGGGTTTGTAAAAGGCAAGGGTACAGTGAATTATGTGTAAATGCTGAGATCATTAGCTGAACGTTCTATAGAAGTAAACAAAGACCTACATCTTTGCTCTATTGACTACACAAAGGCTTTCAATAAAGTAAGACATGTCATCTTGATGAAGATGCTTGCAGATCTACAAATTGATGGGAAAGACCTTTGACTTGTCACAAACATATATTGGAACCAACAAGATGCCATAATCATTGGTAACACACATTGGTCTACACAAATGTTGGTGCCTTAATATTTTATAGCTGTTCTTGTGTAATGTTGTGTTGCTGATTAAACAAACATGTCATCAGATCTTTTCTATCAGCTCTAGTTTATGAGATAACTCAGAATAACCTTCTTAGTAGGGCAATTTTTATGTACAAGCCTAGAGTTAGATGCCATTAGTGGCATTTTGACTGGAATTTACATTCATATTATACGTAATTATGGTGCATATAAATACCAAACATGTATTAAAACTTTATCACTAGCATTTTTTAAATCTAGTCAACACACAAAAAGCTTCTTTTCGAGGACTTCCTGGAATGTAATATGCCCGGACAGTCATGCTAAAAGGACCAAACAGTAATCTGCCATCACGTGGGCAACTCAAAAGCCTTGGTATCTTTATTCCATTGTTTTTATATCTTTGTGAAATCTTTCACCTTGCTTCTCAGTCTCACTAATGTCGCCAAGATCTCGGGAAAGAAATGTAAATGGTTATCAAGATAATGCAATTTTATACTCATGTTGCATCAAAGCCTATAAAAACTCGACAGCATGTTTTCAACTAATTCAGAATAATTGTCTTCTTTAAAGTTACCCAGAAAGTTTGCACACCTTAAACAAACGATGACCAGGCTGTGGACTCTGTTATGCTCATTGAATCAATAAAATTTGGATCGTTTATTAACTTTATAATTTGAGGTCCATCAAAAATTCCAGCTTTAAGTTTTTTTTAAATACTCAATTCCGAAAACATTCAGCATAAATAATTAAAACAGATACCATCTTCGTTCAGTCCCTTAACAAATTGCTTCATCGTGCCAAGCTTTATGTGTAATGGTGGCAGTAGAACTCTTTTTATATCAATGAGAGGCTTGTTGACAATATTTTCTTCTCCAACTTTAAATTCATCACTCAACGGCCAATATTTCTTTGTCCAGTATGTATCTTTCCCAAAAACTCTCCCAAAAACATATAAAGCATGAGTATTTGGTGCTCTCCAAGCTAGAAGTTCATCATTTTAAGATCACAAACCATTCAGTTATGTTCTGATTACTGCAATTTGTTAGAACTGTTCTTATTGTAAAATACTCCCATCATTGTAGTAGAATGGATAATTGGAATTGAGCCATATGTGTTACCATTGTGTTAAAAAACATCTTTCAAACTTCTTTTAGAGCTGTCAATGAAAAGTCGCCACTCATCTGGTGTATAACTGAACTCATTTCGCTCACAAGACCTCCTACATTAGTACAAAACACACGGTTGTTTTCTTTACAAAAGATTGGAAGAACACCTTGCTCTCTGCTGCGATAAAATGTTACCTTTGTTTCAACAGTAGTAATTTTGTTTTTCTGTCAATCTTGAAGCCAAAAGCTCTGAAGATTCCTGGCAGAGATGTAGATCTCTGATTAGATCATTTAGTTCACTCTGGTCGAAGTGTTAAGCAGCTGGAAAATCATCTTCGAAATCACCATCACTGTCACTGGTCGTTCAACATGCCACTGCTGTTTCATCTTCTAGCAGTGAATCCGAAATCTGGCTGAAAGTTGGAATTGGTATGTCATCTCCGTGTAAAACAGGTCGGCTAGCATAATCTAAATCTGGATAATTCCATTTTGTTTTGTAATTTCTTCCCATTAATTCCCTTAATTTTTGACAACACAGAAATAACAGTCAGCATAGTGGTTCTTGGGCTCTCTCCGAACTATTAGAATTCCACATTTTGTAAGGGACTAGACAGCAATAGTTTGTTTTTTTCTTTTCAAAAGCCTTATATAGAAAATGCTGTAATAATATTAATTAAATATACAAATGCCTGTATCTCAAACACTGTGGCTGCTACAAACAAATAAATATGATATTTGGATTTAGCAGGCCTCATTTATGCAAAACCAGGTGTAAAATGTTTGGCACAAAAAAAAATGTTTTTTGTAGGGTTGTGTAATGAAGTTGGTCAATATGAGCCTATTAAGAGAGGCGTGAGACAGGGGTGTATAATGTCTCCAGATTTTTTTCCCCTGTACAGTGAAAATATTTTCGGAAATGTAGAAGATATGTAAGGAATCACCATTGGTGGAGGTAACATCAATAAAATTAGATATTGTCATTTGCAGCGAGAAAAAGAGTGTTGAGGTGTTTTACATTGAATCTGTACTTTTGTATGGATGTGAAATGTGGACAATAAGCATACCAGCTGAAAAACATCTGATAGCTGTGGAAATGTGGTTTCTGAGGAAATTGCAAAAAATATCACGGACAGACAAAAAAACCAATGACCAAGCCCCACAAGAAACAAATGAAAACTGTGAACTGATTAGCGAACGAACGAATGAACTAACGAACTTTATTTTCAAGGAGTCACAGATTGGGCACGCAGGCCCGTCTTACCTCCGGTCTTCCAATCACTCATCTTTCGTACATCAATTGACTATTTTCCATGCTGCAATCACATATGCAAATAAAAACATTGTCACATGAAAGTTGTGAACATAAACAATGCATATTACAATGTTATGAGACAGGCAGGCAGCCAGACACACATACTCAGCACATGCATAAACACATACATACATAACGGCATACATACTTACATCATTTACGCAAACTCGCAAAGTTGTACACCCACTCAATAATACACAAATACACACTCCCTCATATACACTTATACTCAATCACGAATGCAAACTCACTAACAAAAGTTTACTAATACATACATACATACTCTCTCTCTCTCTCTCTCTTTCTCTCTCTCTCTCTCTCTCTCTCTCTCTCTCTCTCCTCTCTCTCTCTCTCTCTCTCTCTCTCTCTCCCTCCCTCTCCCTCTCTCACTCTCAAATAATAGTCTCGTGCATACATATAGTAAGGCACATACATACACTCCTTTCCATACTCACATAGTGAATTAGACGTAGACAGTCAACATTTTTTGGCCAGGTTATGAGAAGAAATAAATTGGAGAACTTGACAGCTGGCAAGATCGAAGGGAAGAGAACAAGGGGAAGGCAGAGAAATAAATACCTGGATGGCTTGGCCACGTGGTATGGTCGAGACAAGAACACTGAGCTGATCCAAGACTCTGGTGATCGCGTGAGATGGCGAAACATGACCGCCCACGATTATCGACATTGCACACGATGAATGAAATCTACAGGAACAAAGCCACTGAATCTATGACATCATCATCTACATAAAAACAGCCACTGAATCTGTAACAACACTATCTACATGAAAACAGTTACTGAATCTATAATGTCATCATCTCCATTAAAACAGTCACTGAATCTGTAACAACATCATCTACATGAAAAAGGTTCTGAACCTATAACAAATGCATCTACATGAAAATAAATACGCAATCTATAACAACATAATCTACATGAAAACAGTTCTGAATCTATAACAACATCATCTACATGAAAACAGACACCAAATCTATAACAACATCTACATTAAAACAGACACCAAATCTATAACAACATCATCTACATGAAAACAGTCACTAGTTCTATAACATTATCTATAGGAACATAGACACTTAATCTATAACAACATCTATAGGAACACAGTCACCGGATCCATAACATCATCTACAAGAACACAATCAACTAATGTATAACAACCACATCATTGACGACAATACAGTCACTGGATCTTTAACAACATCTACACGAACACACACATTAGAGCTATATAACAAAATCATATACAGGTATGCAACCAGTGGATCTATAATACCATCTACATGAGTAAAATCGCTGGATCTATATCATCATCTACATGAGAACAATCACTGGATCTACAACAACATCATCATCTACTGGTACAATTTTTTTTTTGGCATATCCTTTACAGGACATCGCTGTCAACACCAGCATCTTTCAGCTGTATGTTAATTTCTTGGCAAGATTACGCTCAGTAGTTTGCCATTGCTTTCTGAGCGGCCGGCTCACATACCCCGTAAGTTACCGATGCGATTCGAACCACTGCTGATTCTCACCGTCATCACGTCACCGACGAGAGTATACGAGATTAGGGAGAAAAGTCATAACCTCTAAGCCACGAAGCCGGCGCTTGCTGGTCTAGCTAGAGCATTTTTATGAGTTGTACAATATGTGACGGAAAGCCCATTTTCCTCATGATTTCCCAACGTTTCAGATGTTGTACACAGTCAAATACCTTTGAATAATCCACAAAACACGAGAATAGTTTTACGTTAACTTTTCTACATGTCTCTATTATTAAACGGATATTAAGCATGTGATCTCTTTCTCATTTTCCTTGTCTAAATCCTACTTGAATTACGTAAATCACTCCTTCCATTTTCTTACGAAGTCTTCCCATTATGATTTTTAGTAGATTTCATTTGCATGACAGATCATTGCAGCAGTTCTATAGTTGGTGCATAATTTCAGGTTGCACTTTTTTGGTATTGGAATGAAGATAGTTCTCTTCCAATCTGTTGGCCAAATACTATATTTCCACATCTTTTACTTGATGCATGATAGATTTGTATGATTTATTCTCCTTCTTCTTTAATTAGTTCATCTGTTATCTCATCACAATCAGGTTATTTACCATTCTTCATGTTCTTCATTTCCCATATCATTTCATCTAATGAGGGTTCAGGTTATGTCTCTGCTGTCATTGGTTCTTGTATCTCATTCGTATCCTCATAGTCATTCATTCATATCATACATTCGTGTCATCTTTCTAGAATTTTTCTAAATTCTGTTAAGGCATTTCCCAACTTATCACAGATAACATTTAATTGAGGTTGAACGTTTCTTGTCAACAACTTCAATTCTTTGAATATTCCGTAATCTCTTCCATTCTTATGATATTGCTCGATTATAGTACAATAATCTTTTATATATTGGTTTTTGTCCCTTTTGTTCTTTCGTGTTTCTCATGTTAACAATTGATACTTCATCCAGCTGTTATCGGTTTCTCATCCATTCTATTTCAGTTCTCTTTGTTGTTTTATGAATTCTAACCCGCCTGATATAATCCATGACTTTTGTTGCGTATTCTTGGCCGGAATTAAATCTTTGGCTGCTGTTACAAGATATTACAATAATGTGTTTTTTTGTTGTTGCCTCAATATAAAATTCAATATCTCAGTAACCAACCGATGGAAAATGATGAGATTTAGTATATAACCTTATCATTATGTCCACCCAACAAAAAATTTTTGTTCTGGAGATTTTACAGCACATTTCAAAGTTAGTTTATATGCGGTATATTAATTACGACTTCGAGATTACGTCCATGATTTTAACAGTATTACAGCTTCACCAAGAAACGTCCCCGCATTTTTTAAAATTTTCACGTGATTTTCGTTTTGAAACAAACAGCGCGAAGATTCAGAGGTGTCTCCAAATGGGGGTTCTTTCATGAAACGTGATTATATAAATAAACTAGCTGACAAGGCCCGGCTTCTGGCGGGTATCTATCTATCTATCTATCTATCTATCTATCTATCTATCTATCTATCTATCTATCTGTCTGTCTGTCTGTCTGTCTGTCTGTCTGTCTGTCTACCTGCCGGCCGGCCGGCCGACCCACCCACCGACCGGCCCACCGACCGACCCATCGACCGACCGATATCTATCTATCTATCTTTCTATCTATCTATCTATCTATCTATCTATCTATCTATCTATCTATCTGTCTGTCTGTCTGTCTGTCTATCTATCCTGTCTGTCTATCTATCCTATCTATCTATCTATCTATCTATCTATCTATCTATCTATCTATCTGTCTGTCTGTCTGTCTGTCTGTCTGTCTGTCTGTCTGTCTGTCTGTCTGTCTGTCTGTCTGTCTGTCTGCCGGCCGGCCGGCCCACCCACCCACCCACCGACCGGCCCACCGACCGACCCATCGACCGACCGATATCTATCTATCTATCTATCTATCTATCTATCTATCTATCTATCTATCTATCTATCTATCTATCTATCTATCTATTTATCTAATCTATCTGTCTGCCTGCCGGCCGACCCACCCACCGACCGACCCACCGACCGACCCAGTCAGTCAGCCAGCCATCCACCCACCCACCCACTCACCCACCTTTCTGCCTACCTACCTACCTACCTTTCTGTCTGTCTGTCTGTCTGTCTGTCTGTTTTGTCTGTCTGTCTGTCTGTCTGTCTGTCCGCGCTATTAAATATTGATAAAAGTTACTGGAAAAAACGTCAGGACCATGTGTTGAAAGAAGAAGAGGACTATTGGAGAAAGGATGGATTGAATTTTATGCAACCGAGAGCAATCATCAACCTACTGGAATCGTCCGACACAGATTAAGGTCTGAGCAGATCGCAGACCTTAGTCTACGTACACACTTACTGGGATATTTTGCTCCAACTATTCAGACGAATTGCAGGCCCTAAACATTACAGCATCAGCATCAGCTGAAGAAACAAGAAGGACATGAAAAATAAGGTAAGAAATATATTCCTTCTACTTTCCTGTTAATTTACAAATTATTTACCCCGTGCCTCTGTAAATTCTCTGTCTTTACTAATATTACACATTGCACCGCTCTCGAGAATCTCCGTGGTGAAGTGGTCAAGCCGTCTGACTCGGGCTCCGAAGGTTGTATATTCGATTCCGGGCCGCGTCCTTCATTTCACAAGTGTATTTTTTTCGGAGACTCCCGAGGGTCGTCGCTGGTTCGTGCTTTGTGCGACGCTTTCCGCGCTGCGGAAAGAAACTGAGCCATATGGGATAAAAACCCGGTGCAATGCAGCCGACCCTGTAGATTTTAACCTAGTTCTTTCATTGCACCCACTCCCATACGAATCCGGATACGCCTTTGTGTGTCATCAGAATTGACAGGTCTCCCATTACCGTAAAAATAACTTTGTTAACGAGAAATCACTAGTTGTTCAGCAAAACATCAAAGGAATGTCGCCGCTTTAAATGATTTAAATTGTTTTTGGACCTATCAAAGACATATTCCTTGGGTGGGGGTGAATATAAGACGGCTGGAAAAATTTCATAACGATGCAACAGACAGTTTTCAAAATAATTGATCGTGAATGAAGGCAAACAAATGTGGACATACTATAGCGTGTAATGTCAGTTCAACAGGTGGTATCATATCCTGTATAGACATCAAGACTTCAAAACGATTCTTCACTTCTACGCTGTATGCGTCTGGTATTTTTTGTGAGATAACATCAACATCTTCATGAATTTAATCTCTGGATCTATATCAACATCAACAGAAACTTAATCTCATCTCATCTCATCATGTTCCTCTTGTACCTTGCGGTGTCGAGATGAAGTATTGTCGTGTGTTTCTTTAAAGTGTCGTCCCTGGAGTGAGGGGAATCAACACCCACATTATATGTTAACCCCTTATCATTATCCTGGAGAATCCACTAGATTCCGTCCACCACACTCTCTCAGTTTATGGACACCTCTCTCTCTCTCTCTCTCTCTCTCTCTCTCTCTCTCTCTCTCTCTACCGGTTCATGCCCCCTCTCATTCTTCCCCAACGCAACATACTCAACAACTCTAACTTCTAAACATTAATAACAATTAATTTATTAAAAAGAAAAGTATAATGTATGTGAGAAGTGTATGCGAAGAATGTGTGTCGTGTACTATAATGTGTGTAGAATCGGACCATCAGATCAGTAGCCCAGTCAGATCATCCTAGCAAGGTCACACCACAGCACGTTAGGTCAGCACAAGAAAACCTCACCCAGTGATGTATCTCTCCTGCCAGACGCTGACTTTCTTCTGTAGCTACTTGGTAATCCATCTACATGATCATCCGAAATAGAAACAGTCCATAGTTAAACACTGATCATGGATCGGTTACACCCTGTATCCTATAGGTCCCTATAGTTCTTAAATGTTCAATCCTTGTACTTGTGAATATAGGTATCACTGTTATTGTTAATACACTTGATCCTATCTATTGTCTATATTGTCTCAAATACAAATTCCCTTGTACTATTCCAATGGACTCTACAGCTCCATGTGGATGCTACGTTTAATGTTCCTTTTTATTCACTATTGTTCATATGATATGTGGTGTATCAACGAACCTCACCCATCCTAGGTGAACCTTATCCCACAGGAATCGTTATATGGTTTTGCTCATCTGAGCCATGTTCTGGTGGACCCTCCTGATCATGGGCTCAGCGTAAACACTATTGTACAAACTTTCTTCTCGGACATTATTCATTTCCTTAAAAAAACATTGACTGTTCATCTTGTGTTCTTCCTCATTGGAGTAGAACTTCCTCAAAACCAGTGTAGAGCTTCCTCGTAACTGGCGGGGAACCTGTTAGAGAAATAACACACCTGGTGAGAGCACTAGTCACTGATCCTACTAGCTGAGTGTAGGCCTACGGCCTCGCTCAGATATTTATCAGCGAACTAAACTCTGTCATAGAGCAGAGGAGCTCATCACCTTGGTCCGAATCAGGCTAAGACAAGGAAAGACCAATAGACAGAGTGCAGAACCCCAGTAGGCACCCTACTGGAAGATCCCACCATTGGGCATTTCCCTTATCTCCCAACCCATCCTCAATCTCTCCAAATACCACCCCACTACACTATTCTCACTAGCAGAGCTAATTCTCACTTCACTACCCTATTCTCAACTAGCAGAGCTAATTATCACTTCACTACGTTAAAGTCCTAAACTCTACTATCACCAGTCTATCCCACATTAATTACACCTAAATATAATCTATGGAGTATCTTATGTAACACTGCTTTTCTCCTGAATCACATCTACAATTTGCCATGACAGGCACGTGTAAATTAAATTTAATTAATCCCGCACACGGTAGATGTTTTTCAAATTCCAACAGAGCTAGCGAAAATACCGTCCGTCTTAGGCCAACTTTCTTATTTACAATCGCTGTAACAAGCTTGGTTTTTCAAACAGACTTGGATTGTTCTAGTGACTTCCTTTGATGTCAACACAGGTGTCCTCAAGGGCAACTAACTATTTCAGAATTATTCTCTCCCCCTTGTTCAACCAATGCAAAAGTTGTCTCCCTTGTTTTGACAACCAAAACAAGCCAGCGTGTTTCCTGCATTCTCCCGATCGGGCCACAACAACATGCCTACAATTTTCTATCTTGTGGGGAACTCTCAAAGACGGCTGTGTCATTTGATCTTACCGCCTCCAGGAATAAACAACTTGCTGCTGCGAATCAGACTGTCGCTGTTATTTGTATCATCTGATCGTTAATGCACAGTGATTTCGCGACAAGTATAAACTTCGTGACAGAAACTTAATCACTGGATCCATATCAACATTTTTCATTCATTCATTCAATAGCATGTTCTTTGCAGAACCTCGCTCCCATAGCAACCTTTCGGAAAACTTCTCGGTCATAAGCAAGATGCCACGCATTCGATACACCAATCTGGGGATCATCTGCCACATCCCGCAGACATCTTCTCTTTGGCCTTCCTCTTTCTCTCTTCCCGGTATATACCCCTCCATTATTGTTCTCTCCAAACTTTCATGACGTTTCAAGTGACCAAAATATTTCAATTTTCTTTGTTTTATTGTCTTTAATAACCAACCTTCTTCAGTATTCAGCTCTTGAAGTATGGATGCATTTGTTCTTTTCTCATCTCATGTCATCAGGTTCCTCTTCTACCTTGCGGTTTCGAGGTGAAGTATAAACAGCGGGAGTGTGCCTGCTTATGGGCCTCGTATATCTATATTCCCATGGACTCTGCTATTCCCTCCGTCCATCGTTTACGTGGTCGGCCTCTTCCTCTGCTTCCATCTGGTCTGTACATCATTGCTTGTTGTGGTTTACTGTTAGCTGGTAACCTACTTGCATGGCCAAACCATTTGACTTGCCACCTTCTCATAAAATCTAGCGCTGCTATAACCCCCACTTTAGTCATGATATCTTCATTTTTGATCTTATCTCTTCTTGAGACATTGAGTATTCTTCTTATGAATCTCATTTCTGTTGTTGTGATTTTCTTTTCTCTTTTCTGTCATTGTCCAGGTTTGGCATTGGTAGCGTAGAGTTGGTAGGAATATTGTGTTGTAAAGTGTTTTCTTAGTAACTATTGATACACATTTGTTCTCCAGTATTGGTGCTATTTGTCCAATGAGTTGGTTTGCCTTATTGCATCTATTTTCGATCTCATATTATGATTTGCCATTTGATGATATTATATTTCCTGGGTATTTGAAACTCTTTACTTGTTTCATGGGATGTTCGTTTAGGTAAATTGTTGTTGTTTTTTCTTCTTTAGTTATAGTCATTACCTCTGTTTTACTTATGCTAATTTTTATGATATGTCCCCTACATATTTTGTTTACACTATTGATGTGGTCTTGTAATTCATCTTCTGATTTTGCCGTTAGTGCTTGGTCATCCGCAAACAGGAGTTCTCCAATGGTGTAATTTGCAGATGGTTCTTCTTCTGTGTTCTCGTCATGCGGTGTTCTTGCGGTCTCTGTTTAGCTGGTTTCTTTACATATGTTGTCTATATAGTTTATGAACAAGGGGAAAGGGACAGGACACAACCTTGTCGTACTCCCGATCTTATGGTGAAGGGTTCTGAGTGTCCTCCAGTTGCTCTCACTATGCATTCACTGTTGTTATAGAAGCTTCTACATTCTACATAGGTTTGTTAGATGTGTACTCACTCCATATTGTTTAAGGATTTCCCACAGCTTGTGTTTCTATCTACTCTATCAAATGCCTTTTCTTGGTCGAAAAGGCTAAGTATAGTGTTTCATTAAATTCAGTTGATTTTTCTATAAGTTGCTAAGAGCAAAAATGGCATCTGTGCATCCTTTTTTTTTTTTTTTCGCTTAGCTGGGGTTCTACTGTAGTTCGTAATCTTTTCTAAAGAATTTTGCTAAATATTTTCCCAGTATGACTCAAAAGGGAAATGCTTCTGTATTGTGTGCAGTCTCATTTGCTGCCTTTGTTTTTATTTTTCCAAATTGGGATAACTATGGCGTTTCCCCAGTCTCGTGGTGTCTGTTGTTCTACCCAAACATGGTTTAATAGTCTATGTAGCCATTCTATTTCTACTTCTCTTGCTGCTTTAATTAGTTCATTTTGTATTTCATCTTGTCCCGGTGATTTGTTCAATGGGGCTAATCTGACGGCTTCTATAATTTCTTCTTTAAGTATGTCTGGTTCTGGTTCTGTGGTGGCTTCTTTGTCGTTTTTTTTTTTTTTTTTTTTTTTGGAATTCCTGTGAAATCTGATGGAATGTTTAGACGTTGTTCGAAGTACTGCTTCCATCTTATTAGGATTTGGTTTTGTTCACTTATTGGTTCTCCATTTTCGCTGTTAATTATTTCAGTTGGGTCAAAGGGGTCTCCTCTGGTTCTCATTGCACTTATATTTTTGTAGAAGTTTCTAGTTGCCTCCTTGTAGTTTTTATTTAGAGTTTCTCCATACTCTTGTTCTTTTCTGTATCCAAGATATACTGTGAACCCTTCTATAACTTAATCACTTGATCTATATCAACATCTACATGAACTTAATCATTGGCTCTATATCAGCATCTACAGGATCTTAATCACTGATTTATATCAACATCTACATTAACTTAATTTCTTTATCTATATAAACATTTACATGAAGATAATCACAGGCTCTATATCAAAATCTAGAGAAACTTAATCACTGGATCTATAACAATATCTATATGAACGTAATCACTGGATCTATAACAACGTATACAGGAAAACAAGTCACCTGTTCTATCATATTCAGGAACGTAATCACTGGATCTATAACATCTACAGGAACTTAATCACTGGATCTATAACATTATATACCGGAACTTAATAATTAGATGTATGCCATTATATACACACTTTTAATCACTGGATCTACAACGTTATGTACAGGAACCAAATCACTTGATCTATAACAACATCGACATGAACACAATTAATAGATCTATAACAATATCTACCTATTCTTACAGTAGCGAACTATATAGGGTGAGAGAACGTATTATTTAATTGATCCAGATTGGATTAAGTGAAAGTTTATAGTAGGAATCTGTGCTATCTTAGATGGTCATGTTCTTGTTTTGTTTTGTAAGCGAAAGGGTCGAATTTCATTTGACCACGGATAACGGTCATCGAACTCAATATACATCCACGGACAACCGAAGCCTAGTACGTGGAAGTCAGTATTCAGACTTCCAACAAGTATTTAATCAATCATATATGATGGGGTGACTTGCAGGTGATACCGCCATACCACGTTTGTCAGTCTACCCATAGTGGATTCTTTCCGTCTTTTCTCAGAATAATCTATAAAATATGGCTTCTGAAAGTTGTTATTACTAAAAGCCATTCATCAACGATCCATTTGTGAGGCATTACACATGACTCATCATCATTTACCATGCCGGCAAGCATGGGCGGTCATGTTTTGCCATCTGACTCGATCACCAGAATCGTGAATCAGCTCAGTGTTCTTGTCTCGACCATACCACATTGCCAAGCCATCCAGGTATTTACTTCTCTGTCCTCCCCTTGCTCTCTTCCCCTCGATCTTGCTAGTTGTCACCAAAGTCTCCAATTTATTTCTTCTCATAGCGTGAACAAAAACTGTGACTGTCTACGTCTAATTTCTCTAATCATTTTACGTTTTTCATTTGTTTCTTATAGGTCTTGGTCATTGGTTTTTCTGTCTGTCCATGGTATTCATTGTATTCTCCTCAGAAATCACATTTCCACAGCCAGGAGATATTTTTCAGTTTGTCTGCTTATTGTCCACGCTTCATATCCATACAAAAGCACAGGTTCTATGTAGCACCTCAACACTCTTTTTCTCGTTGCAAATGACATCTTGTTATTGGCCAGTAGTCTTTCATCTTGCAAAAGGCTGTCTTTGCCACGGCGATTCTTGTTCTAATCTCTTCAAGGCATCTCCCATCAGAAGTTATGACTGTTCCGAGATAATTGTACCGATTCACTTGTTTAAGAATATTCCCATTTACTTATATATTACATTGTGGTATTTCCTTCTTCTTAGAGACGAACATAATCTGTGTCTTCTTACAATTTAATTCTAACCCAAATTATTCACTGTGTGCACCAATTGCATCTACTAAATGTTGCAGATCCCGCTCATTGTCTGCAATCAATACTGCGTAATCTGCATATCTAATGTTATTGATTTGTCCCCCAATGATGATTGCTTTCATATCTTCATTTCTGAAAATACTTTACTGTTCAGGGAAAAAAAGATCTGGAGACATTACACATCCCTGTCACACACCTCTCTTACTAGGCTGATATTTATCTACTTCATTATCAATTTTTATGACAGCTTGTTGTTTCCAATATACGTTTTTTATGAATCTAAGGTCTTTCCCATAAATTTGCAGATCTGCAAGCATCTCTTTCACGTTGACATGTCTTACTTTATCAAAATCATTTGTGTAGTCAATAAAGCAAAGATGTAAGTCTTTGTTTACTTCTATAGAATGTTCAATTAATGTTCTCAGCGTATGCACAGCATTTACTGTACCCCTGACTTCTACAAACCCACATTGTTCTTCTCGTATTTTGGGTTGTATTTCCTTCCTATCCCTTTGCATGAAAATTCTTAGCAAAATTTGTATGATATGGCTCGTTGTACTAATTGTTCGATATTGATCACATTCCAAGGCTTCTGATTTCTTGGGGATTGCAAAAAAAAAAAAAATAGAATTACATAATTCAGGAGCTATATCTCCAGTATCATATATTCTGTTCAGCAGTCTGGTGACAAGTTCCAATGTGAAAATTATAGAGGAATATCACTACTGTCCACATGTTTTAAGATACTATCCGCAGTATTACTAAATAGACTAAAACCATATTCAGAAGACATATTAGGTGACTACCAGGCGGGTTTTAGACAAAACAGATCAACAATAGATCAGAGATTTATCTTACGACAAATAGCCGAGAAAAATTGGGAATATAAAAGAGATCTCTATAACATTTTTGTGGATTTTAAAAAGGCTTATGATAGTTTCCATAGGAAAAGTCTATGGAATGCTATGCAAGAATTTGGAATACCAAGGAAGTTAATCAACATGACCAGACTATGCATGGAAGATACTTAAATATAGTAACATATAAAGGCAGGAAATCAGACCCTTTCCAAATAACATCTGGCTTGAAACAGGGTGATGCACTATCGCCGCTACTCTTCCATCTGGCTCTTGAGAAAGTTGAAAGGAAGGTAAAGGAGGAATGTGACATTGGAGGAACATCCAAGCTGCTTGGTTATGCAGATGATATAGATATTATAGGGGAAAATGAACAAAAGACATTAGAATCATTGACACACTTAAAGGAAAGAGCCCAACAGACGGGGCTGGTTATCAACCAAGATAAGACAGAATATATGGTAATTTCAAGAGAAGGAATGGTTAAAAACTCTGGCTACATACAAATAGATAATATGACCATTAAAAGAACGGAAACATACAAATGCCTGGGTACAATCTTCAACTGCTTCAACATCATAAGGAAATAAATAAAAACTAGAATCAATTCTGGAAATAAGATATACTATGCACTACAACATCTACTAAAATCAAATGCGTTATCTCGCAACACCAAAATCAAAATATACAAAACACTGATCAGACCAGTTGTGCTGTATGGCTCTGAAGCCTGGAGTACAACGAAAGGAGACGAAGCCTTGTTACAAACCTTTGAGAACAAAGTTTTAAGATGCATCTTTGGACCCATTAGGGATACACAAAGTGGAGAGTGGAAAAGAAGAAGTAACAAAGACATGTATGATCTGTTTAAGTCCCCGCTAATCACTGGTATCATGAAGACTAATAGACTATAATAGCTGTGGCATATAGAAAGAATGGAAGATAATAGGGAAACAAAACTCGCTTACACTCAGGAAATAAATGACCGTATACCCCGAGGTAGACCAAGAAGACGGTGGAGAGATAACATATATACAGACCTACAAGCACTTGGAATCAACGACTGACAAGAGAAGGTCAACCAGAGAGACGAATGGAGACGGATTGTATCTGCAGCAAAGAACCTCAATGGCTCGGAACGCTGAAGAAGAAGAAGAAGAAGAAGAAGAAGAAGAAGAAGAAGAAGAAGAAGAAGAAGAAGAAGAAGTCTGGTGACTTGATCTATTCCATATTCTTCTAGGGCAGTGATAATTTGTGTTGAGATGTTGTCTGGACCCTGGGTCTTGCCAGATTTCATATGGTTAAGAGCAATTCTAACTTCTATCTTCAGAATTTATGGTCCTTCATTATTACTCAGAATATCATAATGTTCTTCTCTTGTATCATCATAAAGGGTTTTCACATAATCTAACCATGTATGTAAAATCTCATGTTTTTCTATTACAATTTTTCCATCTTTTGTTTTCAGACAGCCTTGTACTTGTACAACTTTAACATTACTTGTACAGATTGTACAATTATTATCTTATAATCTTTATTAATTACCAAACATATATAACAATGTAAACATACGATAGAGAGTAGATACATTGTAAGTTGTAACAACAATACATAACAAATTATAACATAAAATATAAGCCGGGCATTTTAAAGGTTTTTAGCTTTGCCAGCCGGACGGAGAATATTAGGGTAAAAAAGGAGGACATGTCCTCTTTTTGCGGGACGTCTAGCAACACTATAGTGTGTGTGTGTGTTTTTTTTTTTTTTTTGCCTCAATATAAAATTCAATATCTCAGTAACCAACTGAGGGAAAATTATGAGATTTAGCATATAACCTTATAATTATGTCCACCCAACAAAACAATTTTTGTTCTGGAGATTGTACAGCAGATTTAAATGTTTGTTTATATGCGGTGTATAATTTACGGCTTAGGGATTAAGTCCATCATTTTAAAAGTATTACAGCTTCAGCAAGACACACCCCCGCTCTTTTTGAAATTTTCTCGCGGTTTTCGTTTTGGCTCAAACAGCGCGAAGTTAAATGGGTTTGTTCAGAGGTGTCTCAAATGGGGGTTCTTTCATGAAACGTGATTATATAAATAAACTAGCTGACTCGGCCCGGCTTCGCCCTGCTCCTGGCCGGGATCTATCTATCTATCTATCTATCTATCTATCTATCTATCTATCTATCTATCTATCTATCTATCTATCTATCTATCTATCTATCTATCTATCTATCTATCAATCAGTCTGTCTGTCTGTCTGTCTGTCTGTCTGTCTGTCTGTCTGTCTGTCTGTCTGTCTGTCTGTCTGTCTGTCTGTCTGTCTGTCTGTCTGTCTGTCTGTCTGTCTGTCTGTCTGTCTGTCTGTCTGTCTGTCTGTCTGTCTGTCTGTCTGTCTGTCTGTCCGTCCGTCCGTCCGTCCGTCCGTCCGTCCGTCCGTCCGTCCGTCCGTCCGTCCGTCCGTCCGTCCGTCCGTCCGGCCGGCCAGCCACCCACCCACCTAGCCAGCCAGCCATCCATCCACCCACCCATCTACCTTTCTGCCTACCTACCTACCTACCTACCTTTCTGTCTGTCTTTCTGTCTGTCTGTCTGTCTGTCTGTCTGTCTATCAACCAGTCCGCGCTATTAAATATAGATAAGAGTTACTTGAAAAAATATGAGGACCATGTGTTGAAAGAGGAAGAGGACTATTGGAGAAAGGATGGATTGAATTGTATGCAACCGAGAGCAATCATCAACCTACTGGAATCGTCCGACACAGATTAAGGTCTGAGCAGATCGCAGACCTTAATTTACGTACACACTTACTGGGATATTTTGCTCCAACTATTCAGACGAATTGCAGGCCCTAAACATTACAGCATCAGCATAATGTCAATGGCAACAGTTTGTATTCCATAGTGATGAATTTTCAATTCCGCAAGCCCTCAGCGGTGAAAAACAACTGTATTGAAACACACACACACACACACACACACACACACACACACACACACACACACACACACACACACACACTAAACGCATTGAATACCAACAGAAGAGTAATATTGCGATGGAAACTGACATATTGTGGCATAACAAGAAACGTGAGAGCAAACACGTTGTCAAATTAGGGGACAACACACGTGCATACGAATCAATCTATAAACTTCAATGAAAAGAGGACCAACATCTTGGTCGTTAAGAAGAAAGCTCACTACAGAGACACTGACAACTATTTTCATAGTGCAAAACAAGTAATCATGTTCCGTCTCTGAACGGTAAACAGCAGAGTAGACAGTCTTTCACGAAGACTCAAAGCGGGTCTGTAACCCATGTGTACGTGTGAACAAACTACACAGACAGCTGAACAGATCCTTAAAAATGGAAACATGATGACTAAATTGCGATATCATTTCTGGTCACTCCATACGCACATTAACGCACAGCTATTTGGAAGCTTTCACGAACTCAATATAAAAAGCTAGCATGAATACTTGTGTACACTTTATTAACCAGCAGCTGAAGAAACAAGAAGGAAATGAAAAATAAGGTAAGAAATATATTACTTCTACCTACCTGTTAATTTACAAATTATTTACCCCGTGCCTCTGTAAATTCTCTGTCTTTACTAATATTACATATTGCACCCCTCTCGGGATTCTCCGTGGTGAAGTGGTCAAGCTGTCTGACTCGGGCTCCGAAGGTTGTATGTTCGATTCCGGGCCGCGTCCTTCATTTCACGAGTGCATTTTTTCGGAGACGGGTCGTCGCTGGAGCTACGGAGTTCGTGCTTTGTGCGACGCTTTCCGCGCTGCGGAAAGAAACTGAGCCACATGGGATAAAAACCCTGTGCAATGCAGCTGACCCTGTCGATTTTAAGCTACTTCTTTCATTGCACCCACTCCCATACGAATCCGAATACGCCTTGTGTGTCATCTGAATTGGCGGGTCTCGCATTACTGTAAACATACATTTGTTAGCGAGAAATCACTAGTTCAGCAAAACATCAAAGGAATGTCACCGCTTTCGATGATTTAAGTTGTTTTTGGACCTATCAAAGACATATTCCTTGGGTGGGGGTAAATATAAGACGGCTGGTAAAATTTCATAAGGATGCAACAGACAGTTTTCAAAATAATTAATCGTGAATGAAGGCATTCTTTGTGGGACATACTATAGGTGCACATGACTATCCCTACCGGCGAGGCTGCTCGTATGGAACATCCATTTACGCTGTTTCTCTGATTTTCGATGATATAGCACACGGCTGCCATCTTTATAATCGCACTTCAACCGAGAGTCTTCGGTTACCTCTGTAATAGTATATCTTTTCTTCCGGATGCAACATGTCTGGGCAATATATGTTGTTTACCTGCTGGCGGAGTGTTTCCTTCCCTACAGTATGCGGTAAGACATCCTCTGGTCTCCGTCCTGAGTTTTCGTGGTTTTCCCGTTCAGAGTCCCGAATAAATTGATGTTACTAGTTGTTTTACTACTGTTGTTTTAGTAGTTGTTTTACTACTGTTTTTCGAAAAAGGTATAGGGGCCGGTCGTTCAGAAAGCAACGGCAAACTACTGAACGTAACACTTGCCTAGTACATCAACAGCAGCTGAAAATGCTGGTGTTGACTGCAACGTCCCGTAAGGGATACGCAAAAAAAAAAAAAAAAAAAAAATACTAGTTGTTAATATTGTTAAAAAACGCAAATCGCTGTATAAATGGCTAGCATGTACATTGTTCAATCTAAGTGCATATGTGTCAGTTTAAAATGTTACTTCTAAGTTAAAAGATTCAGTGCCAAACGAAACGTAGGATTAGATCTAACGAAAATGGATGGCGAAAAATGGGAAGTAGGGGTGGGGTGAGTTACAGTTATAACTTCACTGATTCAGTACGAAACAAAAACTAGGTTTGGACCAAATATGTTTTTTTTTCCCCTTCATATCCCTTACAGGACGTCGCAGTCAACATCAGCATTTTTCAGCTGCTGTTGATGTACTAGGCAAGATTAAGCACAGCAGTTTGCCATTACTTTCTGAGTGACCGGCTCACATACCCCATAAGTTACCAACGCGGCGAGAACCGCTACCGGTTCTCGCGCAGGTTACGTTACTCACGAGAATATACGGGATTACGGAGAAAGATGTGAACGCCTGGGTCAGGGATACCGGCTACGATAACCCTAGCATGGCAATATATCGTCACATGTGACGATATATTATCCTTCTACACTAAATCAGTTAAATGTTATTAATATGGTAGCAGACATGTGAGTGAGTGGCACCTTGCAGTCTTGACAGACTAAAGTATGTGAGTTGGAATGTGGCCAATATTCCATCACAATGCCTGGGCAGAGCTTCAGAGAAACATGTGGTGCCCAAACGACATGATCCCTCTCTCGGCCTAATTCTTGTGTATTCCAGAGGAATGGTTAACCAATACGTCTGGCACAAGGTAGGCTGCAGACACTGTAGCAGACATGTATTATATATCAAATTAAAGGGGGTTACATAAGGGAAACTATGGTATGAAAGCCCATGACATATACGAGAAGTCACCTAAGACGATATATCATCCTATGACAATTAATCAGTTAACTACATATTCAGACTACACCCAATAATACAAAGAAGATACGCGAGATGAAGGATGTATACCATGCAGGATGGAATGTGTTACCTGAATAGATTGAGTGAGTGACTGATTGATTAGATTTACTATTTTAATCTCAATGTGAATCTTTTTGTTTTATTTGTGCTCGCTCTCTTTGAATTCAAGCGTAGTCCATACAAACTACTTCCAGTAGTGCTGAATTGAATTTTGCGTGTGGATTGGCTTTAACCTATTAACAGTGTCCTTCGCCATCAGGCGAACCCACTCCGACTTCAGAAGTACTTGTAATTAACGTCGCCAAGTAAACGACGATAGGTCAACATTTTAGTGCAACTGTCTAGTGTAGGGGTTGTTGAACCCCTTACCTCGGCATCAGCACGCCGAATGTTTAAGAACACACGTTCTTATCCATTTGGCTATGCTGACCTACAATATATTTATCATTGCGCCGAACTCTCCACAGGAGAATCTAATTACAGGACACGAATTTCATAACTCTGGAGGGGATCACAGCGTGATGTATATCAGAATCTGCATACCTTATAAACATTCTGTTGTAAACTGACTGTCTAACTTATACAGGGTATTTGTAAAGTCTGACTACACTTTATATGTAGAGCAATGTTTAAAAATTAAGTATACGATGTCATCAAAAATGTGCTCCACAGTCTATCGTGAAGCAATATGCAGCGAATGGCTGTCGTCTGATGGAGTAATTCTTTGCACTCCAAACAGAATGGTGTTATCAACGGAAGAAAGAATCGTTTTGGTCGAACAAGTGTTTCGAAATGGCGGTCGAAACACTCGGATGGTTGTTCACAGATTTAAAGCAAGACTTCCCGATAAACAACCTCCTCATGGCATTACGGTTAAAAGTTTATCCAATAAGTTATAATGAATACTTCATTGGTACTATCGAGCCCCACCTCCTCCCCCACCCCAAACAGCGTTAGACCATAGCAGTGACTTTTGTAACTAATTTAATGAAATTTTTAGCATACTTTTTATGACTTCATGCACTTAATTTTTAAACAAAAAATTGTTCTACATAAAAAGTGTGGTGAAACTTTACAGACACCCTGTATTTGCCAGAATAACGACGGTCCGTCTGCCTGCTCCTATCAATGTTTGACTGCTGATACATTTTTAACTTAAAGTACATAAGGGCGGGACTTCCTGTTCTTCGCCTTCGTCCGAGAAAACTAAGCATTTCATCAACAATACAGAGATCATATAGACTATATCACATCAACAATCCAGAGATTATATAGACTATGTCACATCAACAATACAGAGATCATATAGACTATGATCATATAGACTATGTCACATCAACAATCCAGAGATTATATAGACTATGTCACATCAACAATACAGAGATCATATAGACTATATCACATCAACAATCCAGAGATTATATAGACTATGTCACATCAACAATACAGAGATCATATAGACTATGATCATATAGACTATGTCACATCAACAATCCAGAGATTATATAGACTAGGTCACATCAACAATACAGAGATCATATAGACTATATCACATCACCAATCCAGAGGTCATATAGACTATATCACATCACCAATACAGAGATCATATAGACTATGTCACATCACCAATCCAGAGATTATACAGACTATGTCACATCAACAATACAGAGATTATATAGACTATGTCACATCAACAATACAGAGATCATATAGACTATGTCACATCAACAATGCAGAGATCATATAGACTATGTCACATCAACAATACAGAGATCACATAGACTATGTTACATCAACAATCCAGAGATCATATAGACTATATCACATCAACAATATAGAGATCATATAGACTATATCACATCATCAATCCATAGACCATATATACTAATGTAATACTATGTTACATCAACAATAATGAGATCATATAGACTGTCACATCACCGATCCAGCGGTCATATAGACTATGTCAAATCAACAATCCAGAGAATATATAGACTATGTCACATCAACAATACAGAGATCATATAGACCAGTGGTTCTTAACATTTTTTAGCACGTGCCCCCCCCCCCCCTTCACCATATTTTAAGAACGTCATTCCCCCCTTCCTATCAAAACTTTGGCCCGTGCCCCCCCCCCCTTCACCATATTTTCAGAACGTCATCTCCCCCCCTCTCATATTTCCTACCTAAAATCCCCCCACCCTACACAGTATACGTAAACATGGAAGGTAAATATGTTAAAACAGGTCTAGACAATCACATAAAACGTGATTTGTGGGTCTACTTACTTTATAAAATGAATTTTAGAAGGATGAGTCGTGCATAACTGTAAATTATGAAGGGAAAAGCAAAATCAAGTAATCGGTTCTTGTATTAACGCCATCTTGAAATGATCTTCAATTCTCTCTCCCCCCCCCCCCCCCCCCATAAAACCCTAAAAAAACTGGGGGAATTTCCCCACCGGTTAAGAACAACTGATATAGACTATGTCACATCAACAATACATAGATCATATAGACTATGTCACATCAACAATATAGAGATTATATAGACTATGTCACACTAACAATACAGAGATTATATAGACTTTGTCACATCAACAATACAGAGATTTTATAGACTATGTCACACCAACAATACAGAGATTATATAGACTATGTCACATCACCAATCCAGAGACCATATAGACTATGTCACATCACCAATCCAGAGATAATATAGACTATGCCACATCAACAATCCAGAGATCATATAGACTATGTCACATCAACAATCCAGAGATTATATAGACTATGTCACATCAACAATATAGAGATTATATAGACTGTCACACTAACAATACAGAGATTATATAGACTATGTCACATCAACAATACAGAGATTATATAGACTATGTCACACCAACAATACAGAGATTATATAGACTATGTCACATCACCAATCCAGAGACCATATAGACTATGTCACATCACCAATCCAGAGATCATATAGACTATGCCACATCAACAATCCAGAGATCATATAGACTATATCACATCAACAATCCAGAGATTATATGGACTATGTCACATCAACAATACAGAGATCATATAGACTATGTTACATCAACAATCCAGAGATCATATAGACTATGTCAAATCAACAATCCAGAGATTATATAGACTATGTTACATCAACAATCCAGAGATTATATAGACTATGTCAAATCAACAATACAGAGATCATATAGACTATGTCACGTCAACAACACAGAGATCGTATAGATAATGTCACATCAACAATACAGAGATCATATAGACTATGTCACATCAACAATAATGAGATCATATAGACTATGTCATATCACCGATCCAGAGGTCATATAGACTATGTCACATCAACAATACAGAGATCACATAGACTATATCACATAATCCAGAGATCATAAAGACTATGTCACATCAACAATACAGAGATCATATAGACTATATCACATCAACAATCCAGAGATTATATAGACTATGTCACATCAACAATACAGAGATCATATAGACTATGTCACATCAACAATCCAGAGATTATATAGACTAGGTCACATCAACAATACAGAGATCATATAGACTATATCACATCACCAATCCAGAGGTCATATAGACTATGTCACATCACCAATCCATAGATCATATAGACTATGTCACATCACCAATCCAGAGATTATACAGACTATGTCACATCAACAATACAGAGATTATATAGACTATGTCACATCAACAATACAGAGATCATATAGACTATGTCACATCAACAATGCAGAGATCATATAGACTATGTCACATCAACAATACAGAGATCACATAGACTATGTTACATCAACAATCCAGAGATCATATAGACTATATCACATCAACAATATAGAGATCATATAGACTATATCACATCATCAATCCATAGACCATATATACTAATGTAATACTATGTTACATCAACAATAATGAGATCATATAGACTGTCACATCACCGATCCAGCGGTCATATAGACTATGTCAAATCAACAATCCAGAGAATATATAGACTATGTCACATCAACAATACAGAGATCATATAGACCAGTGGTTCTTAACATTTTTTGGCACGTGCCCCCCCCCCCCCTTTCACCATATTTTAAGAACGTCATTCCCCCCTTCCTATCAAAACTTTGGCCCGTGCCCCCCCCCCCCTTCACCATATTTTCAGAAGGTCATCTCCCCCCCCCCCTCTCATATTTCCTACCTAAAATCCCCCCACACTACACAGTATACGTAAACATGGAAGGTAAATATGTTAAAACAGGTCTAGACAATCACATAAAACGTGATTTGTGGGTCTACTTACTTTATAAAATGAATTTTAGAAGGATGAGTCGTGCATAACTGTAAATTATGAAGGGAAAAGCAAAATCAAGTAATCGGTTCTTGTATTAACGCGATCTTGAAATGATCTTCAATTCTCTCCCCCCCCCCCCCCCCCCATAAAACCCTAAAAAAACTGGGGGAATTTCCCCACCGGTTAAGAACAACTGATATAGACTATGTCACATCAACAATACATAGATCATATAGACTATGTCACATCAACAATATAGAGATTATATAGACTATGTCACACTAACAATACAGAGATTATATAGAATATGTCACATCAGCAATACAGAGATCGTATAGACTATGTCACATCAACAATACAGAGATCATATAGACTATATCACATCAACAATACAGAGATCATATAGACTATATCACATCAACAATACAGAGATCATATAGACTATATCACATCATCAATCCATAGACCATATAGACTATGTTACATCAACAATAATGAGATCATATAGACTATGTCACATCACCGATCCAGAGGTCATATAGACTATGCCACATCAACAACACAGAGATCATATAGACTATGTTACATCAACTATCCAGAGATCATATAGACTATATCAAATCAACAATACAGAGATTATATAGACTATGTCACATCAACAATACAGAGATCATATAGACCAGTGATTCTCAAACTTGTTTGGCCCGTGTCCCCCTTCACCATATTTTAAGAATGTCATCCCCCCTTTCATATTTCCTACCTAAAAATCCCCCACCCCTACACAGTATACGTAAAAATGGAAGGTAACTATGTTAAAACAGGTCTAGACATCCACATAAAACGTGATTTGTGGGTCTACTTACTTTATAAAATGAATTTTAGAAGGATCAGACGTGCATAACTGTAAATTATGAAGGGAAAAGCAATATCAAGTAATCGATTCTTGTATTAACGCGATCTTGAAATGATCTTCATCCCCCCCCCCCCCCACCCTGGAAACCCTAAAATTCCCCCCTGGGGGGAATTCCCCACCGATTGAGAACCACTGATATAGTCTATGTCACATCAACAATACATAGATCATATAGACTATGTCACATCAACAATATAGAGATTATATAGACTATGTCACACTAACAATATAGAGATTATATAGACTATGTCGCGCCAACAATACAGAGATTATGTAGACTATGTCACATCAACAATGCAGAGATTATATAGACTATGTTACATCAAGAATACAGAGATCATATAGACTATGTCACATCACCGATCCAGAGGTCATATAGACTATGTTACATCAACAATACAGGGATCACATAGACTATATCACATAATCCAGAAATAATATAGACTATGTCACATCAACAATAAAGAGATCATAAAGACTGTCACATCAAAAATACAGAGATCATATAGACTGTATTACAACAACAATACAGAGATCATATAGACTATATCAAATCACCAATACAGAGATCATATAGACTATGTCACATCAACAATACAGAGATCATATAGACTATGTCACATCAACAATACAGAGATCATATATACTATGTCACATCAACAATACAGAGATTATATAGACTATGTCACATCAACAATACAGAGATTATATAGATTATGTCACATCATCAGTCCAGAGATCGTATAGACTATTTCACTTCTACAATCCAGACATCATATAAACTATGTCACATCAACAATCCAGACATCATATAGACTATGTCACATCAACAATACAGCGATAATATAGACTGTCACATCAACAATCCAGAGATTATATAGACCATGTCACATCAACAATCCAGACCTCATATAGACTATGTCACATGAACAATACAGAGATCAGATAGACTATGTCACATCAACAATCCAGAGATCATATAGACTATGTCACATCAACAATACAGAGATCATATAGACTATGTCACATCAACAATACAGAGATCATATAGACTATGTCACATCAAAAATACAGAGATTATATAGACTATGTCACATCAACAATCCAGAGATTATATAGACTATGTCACGTCAACAATACTGAGATCATATAGACTATATCAGATCAACAATACAGAGATCATATAGACTATGTCACATCAACAATACAGAGATCATATAGACTATGTCACATCAACAATCCAGATGATATAGACTATGTCACGTCAACAATACAGAGATCATATAGACTATGTCACATCAACAATACAGAGATTAGATAGACTGAGTCACGATGCGGTTTCTCTGAAGGAAAAATATTATGCTTAGAATTATATGCCAACAACTGATTTCTAACCCAGCAATTTTTAGTGTAGATTGCAATGCTACACTATCTGTCCAGTACGACCATCTGTAAAATCAAATTCTGCTTTCTTTATGAAGTTAGACAGTTAAACAAACATGGCGAATACATCTTTATGTGGCTGCAAGGTTGTATAAAGTACGGTTAGATACAACAGTCTGCATGCAAAAGTTACCTTCTATGATTCTACATATGACTGTCTGCATATAATAGCTTCCGTCTGTGATTCTACATTTTGTTTGCCTTTGTAATCTGTTACATTAATATTAACATCACAGGTTTCATGTTCTGTTTGTTTGCCTCGGTCCTATAATCCCAGCTGTTGCTCATTATCAAATTAAGCTACACACGTGTGGGTCAGAAATAAAAGAGACTGCTAAAGTAATAAAGTAATATAAACGGTAATCCTATGGTACGAACAGACGATAAAGTGCATTTTCGTCACCGGATTCCGCCATTGGATGATAATATGTAATTGTTACCCACTTGTCTTCTCTTACAAAGCTGTAGCACCTACTTGAACAGGATGGCCACCACAAGGAGCCTGCGTCTTCTTGATGTTGTTGTTGTTCGTCTTCTTCTTAGTCTCCTCCTCCTCCTTCTCTTCCTCCTCCTCCTCCTCCCCTTCTCCTTCTTCTTCTTCTTCTTCTTCTTCTTCTTCTTCTTCTTCTTCTTTTTCTTCTTCGTCCTCTAATCTCCAAGTGGAGCATATGACCTCAATCAATTCACGCCGTGCTCTTTGAAGAAAACCTGTTCATAAGTGTATGGAATTTGCAACTGTTTTCTAAGGGTCAACCCGTCCCCCACTCCCAATATTTCTTTCCCCGCCCCTCCTCACTGCTTGCGACATGCATGATAGGTTGCATCGTTACCATTCTTTGCTTTCCTTGTGACCCGAGAGCACAATACCGATAAGCCTAAGTAGTTGAAAATATCCTCCTTAGACTAAGAGTTACACACAAACACCCTTTCCATCTCCTTATGTTCTTTAAACGCCCAGACTGCCTGTAGTCTGGGTGTCTTCGTGGCGAAGTGGTTAGTCTGTCTACCTGAATTATCTAGAAAATCGTCCTGGTTTTAAGATTGATCACAACGTCCTGAAAAGGACATGCAGGATATATGTTCAATGTTCTGTCCAGCATCATTGTCTTTACTGCACCTCTTGGCTGTCTTGTATGTGTCTAGTTCTCTGCATAAGCTCCACATAAGTGATTCTGTCACACCATGTTAGTTCTCGTGTGCACAGGTATCGGTTAATGAATGTTTGTAGTTATTTGTAAGTGGTTTAGTGACTAAACTATAGTCGTTCGCCGTGTCACTGGCCCATACAGTAGTACTGAAGACATATTGCAATGAAATTCGAGCCTTACATTTGACTGAATCTGACGCTGTAGAGTCTCAACTGCTGGAAGAGATCTTAGTGGGGTTTGGTCAATCTCCTGCGATATTTAAGCTACTCCAAGTGGCGTAGCGAAGAGAGGGAAAGGCTTGTAAAGACAGAGAATCGACTTCAATGAACTGATTTTTAAAAAAAATCTCATATGGCTCGGTCTCTTTACGCAGGACTCTCTGCCCAAATCGTCGCACAGAGCAAAGAGCACAAGAGACGGCCTCCAAGAGGGGGGTTTAAAAATATTACACCTGTGAACCAAATAACAGAGTTCGAAAATGAACTTACGACCTTCGGAACTAGACAGGAAGAAAACATCCCCATCTCTATGGTAGCCCTATGCTGGGTAATCAAGGCATACCGTTCAAGTAACACTTACATTGGAGCTATATTTGTGTGATACTTTCTTTATATACCCTCTCTATGGCAAAGGTGTTACAGACGAAATTCGTAATCCCGCATGCCGTCTTCGAAACACAGCTGCGGGTGATTTGGCAGCAAACTGCCTTGCGTTGGTTTTTATACAGTGGTATGCGTGCCGGTCGTTCAGAAAGCAATGATAAACAACTGAACGTAAACTTGCCAAGAAATCACAAACAGCCAAAAATGCTCGGGATGACTGCGACGTCCTGCAAAGGATATGCAGCTAGCTTTAACTGTCTTTATAACTCAACACTTCCGACACTGTAGACGGCACACGTCTGCTTACACTCCCTGCTGTAATGTGGATGTTTACACTTTAGACGGCACACGTCTGCTTACACTCCCTGCTGTAATGTGGATGTGTACACTGTAGACGGCACACGCCTGCTTACACTCCCTTCTGTAATGTGGATGTTTACACTGTAGACGGCACACGCCTGCTTACACTCCCTTCTGTAATGTGGATGTTTACACTGTAGACGGCACACGTCTGCTTACACTCCCTGCTGTAATGTTGATGTGTACACTGTAGACGGCACACGTCTGCTTACACTCCCTGCTGTAATGTTGATGTGTACACTGTAGACGGCACACGTCTGCTTACACTCCCTGCTGTAATGTGGATGTTTACACTTTAGACGGCACACGTCTGCTTACACTCCCTGCTGTAATGTGGATGTTTACACTGCACCCTTGTGTCTGAGCTATCTTTAAACATCGTTTAATGTCTAGCTTAGTGTTTGTTTAACAGTCTGAAGTATCGCCTAACAATTTTGATGATCTGTCAGTTTTGTTAAAAGGTATAATGTATCACTTAACATCACTGATTACCTAGCACAGTGTTTCTCACACGGCCTAAGGTATGCACGTTAAAAATGCGGCCCGTAGGCTGCATACGGCCCCTTTATAAACGCAAATGCTGCCCCCGAGAAGTCCAATTTCCTTGTGCTTCGATACTGGTCTTTTATCGCTATGGTAACAATATATTCAAAATTCATATTTAATTCTTTCAGCATTGAAGAACAGAAAAGAAGTCAGAAAGAAATTGGACACAGCAACGCAGAGGGTAAATAATCTCATCATTTTCCCTCAGTTGGTTACTGAGTTAATAATTGTAAACAAATAATTGTAACGGCACTATAACATGAAGAGCCTGTGTTACAACATAAGCAAACAAACACATGCAAACACTTTGAGAAAATGCACTGTCCCTATGGAAACATACTTATGGGAATCATGGGAGATTTCACAATCACTGAAAGAGAACATTGAAGTCATTGACTGTAAGCGTTAGAGAAACAGTTTTAGGGCACAGTGGATGGAAATGAAGAAAAGTGCTGTTGTTCTACAAGATTTGTTACAAGGCTATAATGACAGTCATTTACAGCAACATAAGAATGAGGATCCTTCTGTCTGTCTGTCCGTTCCTTCCGTCCGTCCGTCCGTTCCTCTGTCTGTCTGTCTGTCTGTCTGTCTGTCTGTCTGTCTGTCTGTCTGTCTGTCTGTCTGTCTGTCTGTGTGTATTTGCGTGTGTATATTGTGTGTATTCTCGTGTGTGTATGTGTATATGCTTTCGTGTGTATGAGAGGGAGTGTGTATTTACTAGTGAGAGGGCGTGTGTCTGTCTGTGTGTGAGTGAGTGAGAGTGAAAGAGAGTGTGATATTGAGTAAATGAAAGATGGAGAGAGTGACTTAATGGGTGAAATGGTGATTGCGAATGAGAGAGAGAGAGAGAGAGAGAGAGAGAGAGAGAGAGTGAGCGAACGAGAGAGAGACAGTGGAAGAATGGATTTGTTAATGTGTGTATGTGTGCGCGCATTGTTTGTGAGTGTCTATGGGTGTGTGTTGGTGAGAAGAGAAAGAGAGAGACAGATAAAGAGAGAGAGAGAGAGAGAGAGAGAGAGAGAGAGAGAGAGAGAGAGAGAGATTTAAGCGCACGCATATCATGTAACATGCTATTCCATATATGTTGCGTATTTTCATGTTAATATTACCATTTTGAATGCCTATTGATGTTATAATTTATAACATGAACACATGTACATCACTGTAGAGTGGGTGAGAGAATTAGGGAGTATGAGAGAGAGAGAGAGAGAGAGAGAGAGAGAGAGAGAGAGAGTTAATGAGTGTGTGTGTGTATATATATATATATGTGTGTGTGTGCCTGTGTAATAAAGAGAGAGAGAGAGAGAGAGAGAGAGAGAGAGAGAGAGAGAGAGAGAGAGAGAGAGAGAGAGAGTTGAGTGCACGCAGGTCCTGTAACATGCCATTCCATATTTTTTGTGTATTTTCATCTTTAACATTATCATTTTGTATGTATGACACTTGCTTTTATCATGTATAGTTTAACATTACTGTAATGTGAGTGAGAGCGTTAGTGAGTGGGGGGGGGGGGAGAGAGAGAGAGAGAGAGAGAGAGAGAGAGAGAAGGAGAAGGAGAGAGAGAGAGTTGAATTGCATCACTAATTTTTAAGTTACAAAGTGTATATGTACAATTTTTCTCCATTTTCTTTACAATTTTGCGACAATGCTCACGACAATCGTCACTGTATGTGTGTGTAAAGTGTGGGAGTTTGATCATAATAGTAGGTTGGGGGATGGGGGGATGTGTGTGTTGGTGGATTCGTGATGTGTGTGGGTGGGCTCAGGATGTGTGGGTGGTCGGGGTGGGATTGTGTGGGTGGGTGGGGGATTTGTGTGTGGGTACGTGCGGGATGTATGGGTTGACGGGGAGATGTGTGTGTGTGGGTGGGGATGTGTGTTTGGCTAGGTGGTTGTGGGTGAGTGGGTGGAGGAGGACATGTTGGTGGATGATTGATGGTGGGTTATGGGATGGGTGGGGGATATATGTGTGGGTGGGGATATGTGGTGGGTGGGTGGGAGATGTGTGCAGGTGGGGGTGGTTGTGGGTTTGGGGATGTGTGTGTTGGTGAGGGATGTTTATGGGTGTGGGATGTTTAGGTGGATGGGTGGGGAGTGTGTATGTGGGTGAATATGTGTGGGGGATGTGTGTGGGTTGGGGGAGGGGTGCGTGATGGGTGTGGGTGATGGATTTGGGGATGTGTGTGTGTGGGTGGGGGATATGTCTGGCTGGGTTGGGGTGTGTGTGGCTGGATGGAGGATATATATGTGGGTAGTGAGAGTGATTGTAGTTGGGGGATGTGTGGATGGGTAGGAGATGTGTGGGGAGATGTGTGTGTTGGTGAGGGATGTGTCTTTGGGATGTGTGTGGGTATGGTGTTGTGTGGGAGGGGAGCTGGGTGTGGATAAAGGATGTGTGTGTGGGTGGGTGGGGTGTGGTTGGGTGTGCGGGTGGGTGAAGGATGTGTGAGGGTGGGGGATGTGTGTTTAGATGGGTGGTTGGGGTGTGTGAGTGTGGGTAAGTAGATAGGAGATGTATGTTTTGATGAGTGGGTGAGGGATGTGTCGGTGTTAGTGGTTGAGGGATAAGTACGTGTGTCTAGGGATATGTGAGGGGATGAGTGTATGGGTTAGGGATATGTGTGTGGATTGTGTGTGCGTGGATGGGAGGTGTGTGTTTGTGAATGGGGGATGTTTTGGTGGGTGGGGATGTGTGTGAGGGATGTGTGTTTGGGTGGGGAGATTGTGCGTGGGTGGGGATGTGCGTGTATATGGGTAGGGGTGTGTGGTTAAGGGATGTGTGGCTGGGGAATGGGTGGGTGGAGGATGTGTGGTTGGGTAGAGGATGTGTGGGCGGGTGATTGAATATGAGTAAGGGTGTGTGGTTAAGGGATGTTTGGTTGGGGGATGGGTAGGTAGAGGATGTGTAGGTGGGTAGAGGATATGTGGGTGGGTTAGTGTGTGTAGGTTAGGAGATGGTGGGGGTGGATTGTAAGGGTGGGCTCGGAATCTGTGAGTTGGCTGGGGGAGATGGGAGAACATGTGGATGGGTGCGAAATTTGTGTGTGTAGGTGCAGAATATGTGAGTTGACGGGGAGATGTGTATGTGCGTGGGGATGTGTGGTTGAGGAATGTGTGTTTGGCTGGGTGGTTGGAGGAGGATATGTGGGTGAGTGATTGTTGGTGGGTAGTGGGACGGGTAGAGGATATGTGTGTGGGTGGGGGATGTGTGTAGGTGGGTGGATGTGTGTGGGTGGGGATGTGTGGGTTGGGGAATGTATGTGTGCTTGGGGTGTGGGTGGATGGGATGTGTGGTGGGTGGGGGATGTGTAAGTGGATTGGTGGGGGAATGTATGTGTGTGTGTGGGTTATGTGTGTGGTTGGGTGGGGGAGTTGGAGTGAATGGGGGATGTGTGGGTGGGTGGTGGTTGTGTATCATAACATAGTAATATGCATTGGTTATGTTTACAAAATTCATGTGACAATGTTTTTTCCTATGCACTGTTGATGAAAGAAAGATGAGTGATTGGAAGGGCCGAATGTAAGACGGGCCTGCGTGCCCAATTTGTTACCCTTTGAAAATAAAGTCTGTTCGTTCGTTCGTTCGTTCGTTCGTTATGTCTGTGTATGACTGCTTGTATGTGGGTGTTTGTGTTATGAATGAGTATACGTGGGCGTGAGAAAGAAAGAAAGAAAGAAAGAACAGACAGACAGACAGACAGACAGACAGACAGACAGACTGACAGACAGACAGAGCAAGAGAGAAAGTATTATGTAGCTATGAGAGAATGTTTGTTAGTGTGTTTGTGATTGTGAGTGGGTATATTTGGATGTGTTATTGCGTGGGTGTATAACTGAGTGCTTGTGTAAATGAGGTATATAGGTATGAATGTGTGTACGTAGGTAAGCATGTATGTGATTATGTTTGTGTGAGTGTCTGTGTGTGTATGTGTGTTTATCTGTCTGCTTGCCTGTTTGTCTAATAACAAATATATCTATTGTTTATGTTCACAGCATTCATTTTAAAATAATTGTTTTTTTATGTGAATGTAACATGCACAATAGATCTGGGACATGGCCTAGTGTAGAAATAAAGGCGTGGAAGATGAGTGGTTGGAAAGGTTGAATGTAAGAGGTGCCCAATTTGTGACCCTTGAAAATAAAGCTCGTTCGTTCATTTGTTCTATCTTTCCGTCCATCCGTCCCTAAGTACGTCCGTCTGTATAGATATATATATATGTGTGTGTGTGTGTGTGTGTGTGTGTGTACGCGCGCGCGCATATATATAAGTAACAAAGATATTTATAATCTGTTTACGTCCCTGGTATCATGAAGGCTAATAGACTACAATGGCTGGGGCATATATAAAGAATGTAAGATAATAGGGAAACAAAACTCGCTTACACTCAGGAAATAAATGACCGTAGACCCCGAGGTAGACCAAGAAGACGGTGGAGATATAATATATATACAGACCTATAAGCACTTGGAATCAACGACAGGCAAGAGAAGGTCAACCAGAGAGACGGGTGGAGACAGATTGTATCTGCAGCAAAGAACCTCAATGGCTCGGAACGCTGAAGAAGAAGAATATATATATATATATTTTTTTTTTCCCGCGTTTCCATCCTGTTTCAGGATATTGCGGTCAACACCAGCATCTTTCAGCTGTATGTTGATTTCTAGGCTAGATTACGCTCATCAGCACGCCACGACTTTCTGAGCGACCAGCTCCATACTCTCATAAGTCACTTTTGAGATTCGAACCACTGCTAATTCTCGTCGCGTCACGTGACGAGAGTATTCGGAGTTAGCGGAGAAAGCTGCTAACACCTCGGCCACGGAGCCGGTATATATATATATATATATATATATATATATATATATATATATATATATATATATATATATATATATATATATATATATATACTAGCTGACACGGCCCGGCTTCGCCCAGTCCCTGGTGGGGAGCATCTAATTTAATTCATATAAGTAGTCATATAAGTTCTCGTTCCCGGTACCGACTATCTGTCTGTCTGTCTGTCTGTCTGTCTGTCTGTCTGTCTGTCTGACCCGGCCCAGCATCGCCCATCTCCTGGTGTGGAGCATCTCATTTAATTCATATAAGTAGTCCTATAAGCTCCCGTTCCCGTTCCCGACTATCTATCTGTCTGTCTGTCTGTCTATCTGCCTGTCTGTCTGTCTGATCCGGCCCGCCTTCGTCCAGCCCCTGATGGGGAGCATCTCATTTAATTCATATAAGTAGTCATATAAGTTCCCGTTCCCGTCTGTCTGTCTGTCTGTCTGTCTGTCTGTCTGTCTGTCTGTCCCTCCCTCCCTCCCTGTCTGTCTGTCTGTCTGTCTGTCTGTCTAATCATTTATTGGTTGCAGTTAGAACAACCTTAGATAAACGAAGACCAACTTACAAAAAGCATTAGAAAGAGCACTTGAAAGATCTTTACATCTTCCCCAACAATTAACTTGGGTAAATGGAGCGGCGGCAGCAGCAGCAGAAGAAGAAGTAAAAGGAGGAGTAGGATTTGGGAGGAGGAAGAGGGAGGTGGAGGAGGGAGGAGGAGGAGGAGGGAGGAAGAGATAGGCGGAGAGAGGAGGAGGAGGAGGAGTAGGGAGGAATAGGAGGGAGGAGGAGAGAGGAGGATGAGAAGGGAGGAGGAGGAGGGAGGATGAGGAGTGGGAGGAGGAGGAAGAGGGAGGATGAGGAGGGAGAAGGAGGGAGGAGCAGAACACAGGAGGGGGAGGAGGAGGGAGATGGAGGAGGAGGAGAGAGGAGGGAGAAGGAGGGGGAGGAGGAGGAAGAGGGAGGAGGGATGTGGAGAGAGGAGGTGGAGGAGGGAGGAGGAGAGAGGATGAGGAGGGAGGGGGAGGAGGTAGGAGGGAGGAGAAGGGGGAGGAGGAGGGATGAGGGGGAGGACGTAGGAGGAGGAGGGAGTAGGAGGAGAGAGAAGGAGAAGGGAGGAGGAAAGAAGAGGAGTGATTAGGAGGAGGGCGAGGAGGTAGAAAGAGGAAGAGGGAGGAGGAGGAAGGAGGAGGAGGAAGAGGTAGGAGGAGGAGAAAGAGGGAGGAGGAGGAGGGAGAGGGAGGAGGGGGAGGGTAAGAGGAAGAGGGGAGGAGGATTATAACGCATATGCCTGTAGATAACTGCAGCGAAAAGGTGGGTCTGTCTATCTATCTGACCCGGCGTGGCTTCGCCCAGCTCCTGGCGGGTAGCGTCTCATTAAATTCATACAACAAAAAAAAGTAACTTAAAAGAATGTCCTTCCACACACCATCCATTATTTTTAATGAAAACTGTTTCTAATCACCAACATGACTGTAGATAACTTCTTAAGCATAAAAAAATGAGTTACAATGTTATGCATTGTGCATTATTTTTATGAAAACTTTGAAAATGCCCTAAAGATTGTATCATGATTTATTATAGCTCATATGCCGGTACATAACTATAGGCAAAGAGTTTATAAATCTTTGAAAACCAAGCAACAATATGACTATAAGGTATACAGAAAAGTTATTAAATGTTATGCCTCTTGAAATAACTTTTACAGAGTTAAGTCCCCTTGCTGTATAGAAATTACAATGAAAAATGGAAAATTAAACAATATTAAGTAAGCAGCCGATTTCACACTAAAACAATATCACAGTTGGCAGCGCGGGAATGAGAGGAAGGCGTGTAGAAAATTTCATCTCAATCGATTGGACCGTTCGCGAACGCATAAAGGACATACACACACACCCACACACATCCTTTTTTATATATATATATACGAGCGCGCGCGCGCACACACACACACACACACACACACACAGACACACTCGTTCTTCATTTATAAGTGCACATTTAAGAGAATAAGATACGAAGAAAAATGTAAACCAGTTGTAAGAATTAACAAATATACAACAATAGTAAGTGGCCCAGAAAGAGATCAAGTATTTACTTAGCAATTTCGTGTAATAATAATTCTGGAAATAATGAACAGTATATATCTCTTCGCCTATAGCTACATGAACTATAAACATGAGGATTCCATATCCTGCTGCTGGCGGTTGGCTTCCCGTCCGTTGACAAACAACACGCGCATTTCTAGCAGATCACTATGAGTCTACAGGACGTGAGTGCAGGTCGATAATCACCACCATGGACGTTTGCTGGGTTTCTCTTGCGGTGCGCAGAGTTCATCAGTATGGAGGTTTGCTGTGACTTGCCTTCAGTGTGCATAGTTTGTAGTCATAAATAGGCTTCATTGCTGTGGAGATTATGATAAGTCATCTCTTCATTGGTCAGATGGGTATATTTTCATGATGCCATGCTAAGATTAAATAAATCTTCCATTCTTTTGTCTTAACAGTGCCTTTTTGTATGATATCATACTGTCGTATCAATCTTCCCTTCGTTTGTCTTAGCAGTGCTTTTTTTGTATGATATGATCGTTCAATTTGTGCAGAGAAATAACAATTAAATCCATGCAGGGATATCAGATCGTGAGTATAACATCAACAACCTGCGTTATGCTAATGACCTAGTTTGGTCGCTGAAAATGAAAAACAGTTATTAGAAATGATAGATATAATTGTGACAGAAAGGTTTAACAAAAGACTTATATTTGAATAACAGAAAAACAGAAGTAATGATTATTGTAAGAAAAGTTTTATATCCAAATGCAACATCACAATGAATGGAACTAGTCTGAATCAAATCAATGTATTTAAGTATTTGCATATTTTAATAATAATAAAACAGAAAACAAACGCATGCACAGTTCGCGGCGACTGCACTGGCCAAGCAGCCTTGATGCTTCATATTTAAGACTGACTTCCTGTCCTACTCCGCAGGATACTACAGGCAGTACATGATAGTTTTTAATAACAGGAGGAATATGTATTAAGGAAATTAAATGAAAATAGCCCAAGCTAAAGAAGCATTTCATAAGCAGAAGAATATTCACTGTAATGTATATTTATCAATAGAAGTAAGGAAAATAGTTCTTAAGAACTATATTGAGCTACTCCTGATGTTCGTAAGTGAATAATGGACAATTAGCTGACAAGTGAGACATTGTGTGGAAGCTGCGATGTAGTTTTATAGAAGAATTATGAGAACACCATGGATTAATAGAATGAGCAATGAAGCTATCTCGAAAAAAAAGTTAATTCACAACAGAAATGGATACTCGCATCAAAATACTGTCAATATTCTTTGGACAGGAGAAGGCAAAAGCTGGAGCATATCATCACAACAGGAAAGTTGTCATGGAGGCAGGGGGAGACCAAGGCAGACAATGCGGACAGTTTAACACCATGGCATAGAGGAACAAAAGTATCAGAAATAATAAGCAGAACACGAGGCTGTAGATACACATTGGTTGGGGCAGTAGAATGATTGTAACAGCAATTAGTAAATTGATGTAAGTATTGGTTAGGGCAGTAGAATGGCTGTAACAGCAATTACTAAATTGATGTAAGCATTGGTTAGGGCAGTAGAATGGCTGTAACAGCAATTACTAAATTGATGTAAGCATTGGTTAGGGCAGTAGAATGGCTGTAACAGCAATCACTAAATTGATGTAAGCATTGGTTGGGGCAGTAGAATGACTAACAGCAGTTACTAAATTGATGTAAGCATTGGTTGGGCCAGTAGAATGACTATAACAGCAGTTACTAAATTGATGTAAGCATTGGTTGGGGCAGTAGAATGACTATAACAGCAGTTACTAAATTGATGTAAGCATTGGTTGGGGCAGTAGAATGACTGTAGCAGCAGTTACTAAATTGATGTAAGCATTGGTTGGGGCAGTAGAATGACTGTAACAGCAGTTACTAAATTGATGTAAGCATTGGTTGGGGCAGTAGAATGACTGTAACAGCAGTTACTAAATTGATGTAAGCATTGGTTGGTGCAGTAGAATGACTATAACAGCAGTTACTAAATTGATGTAAGCATTGGTTGGGGCAGTAGAATAACTCTAACAGCAGTTACTAAATTGATGTAAGCATTTGTTGGGGCAGTAGAATGACTGTAACAGCAATTACTAAATTAATGTAAGCATTGGTTGGGGCAGTAGAATGACTATAACAGCAGCTAATAAATTGGTGTAAGTATTGGTTTGAGCAGTAGGAATGAAAGTAATAAGTTACCTGCTTGGTATAAACATTAATGAGGATAGTCATCATCACCATCATCATCATCATCATCATCATCATCATCATCATCATCATCATCATCATCATCAAGTGCTCTGTCAGTTAGCGTAGGCGTTCATGTCTCTCCACAGATCGCGGTCTGCTGATGATATTCCTCTATGCCACTGTCTCAGTTCATCCAGCATTAGTTTTCTTGATCTGCCTGTGCCTCTTTTCCTCTTGATCTTTCCATTTGTCACAATGTAATCCAATACCGCTCTTCTCACCACGTGACTTAAGAAAGCCATTTGTCTTTTTCTTATTGATGTATTTAATGTTCTAGTTTCATTACGTCTTTCTGGTAATCGTTGTGAGTTAGTTTGGCAGTCCAAAGAAATCGCAACGAATTCCTATCTCAGAAACCACATCTCTGTTGCTTCTAAGGTCTTTCTAATGTGCTCATTTACATTCCAAGATTCAATGCCATACAGCAAAGGGGGCTCTATATTGCGTTTAAGAGCTCTCCTTCTTACATTCAATGATATTGACTTATTGCATAAGATATTGTTCATTTTCTGAAATGCAGCTTTTGCTTGCCCTATTATGTTTTTAATCTCTGTAAGATCTTTCATCTAATGTTATAATTGTCCCTATGTTTTTTAAAATATTTCACATGTTTAAGAATTTTCCCGTCTGTTGTCATTTCACATTTTGGAGTCACCTTTATCTTTGATATAACCATTGTTACTGTTTTCTTGATATTCAAGTAGAGTCATTTCTTTGCACTCTCTGTTACTACAAAGCCCAACAATTTTTATAGATATGTTTTGCATTATCCGCCAGCAAAAATGTGCCGTCTGCAAAGCGTAAATTCTTTATATTGTAACATTCTATTAGTATTCCTTTCGTCTGTTTGATCTCTCTCATTTTTACTTCGCTATAGTGAGAGAAGAGATCTGGTGACAAACCACATCCCTGTCGTAGTCCTAGCTTTATTTATTTATAATTGCCCTCTTTATTCCCCATTTTAATTGCTCCTACTTGATTCCAGTAAATATTGTTTTCATATTCTGAGATCATTTCCATCAATGTTAATTTCTTTCAACATCTTAATAAATTAATCCTGTTTTACCTTATCAAATGCCGTGGTATTATCTATGAAGTATAAGAATACGTCTTTCTGTCTCCATAAATTTTTCTATTAGTGTATTGTAATGTGTATATTGCATTGCTGGTGCCTTTTCTTTCCACATATACATACTGCTCTTCACCAATTTCCATTTTTATTTTCTCTCTTGTTCTTTTCATTATAATTCTGATAGAAGCTTAGTGACATGGTTTATGAGGATTAGTGTTAAAAATTCTTCACATTCAATTGCAGCTAGTCGTATTGATATAGCCATAAACATAGATTTCAGCATATTATTAGGTTATATATCCAGCATAATCACTGTGTTAAATATAATTCAACATCTTGATTAATATTTCTACTCTGAATTCTCCCAGTAAATCTAGATCAGTGGTTCTCAACCGGTCGGGAATTCCCCCCAGGGGGGAATTTTAGGGTTTCCAGGGGGGAGGGGGGGGGGGGATGAAGACCATTTCAAGATCGTGTTAATACAAGAACCGATTACTTGATATTGTTTTTCCCTTCATACTTTACAGTTATGAACGTCTCATCCTTCTAAACTTCATTTTATAAAGTAAGTAGACCCACAAATCATGTTTTATGTGGATGTCTAGACTTGTTTTAGTATATGCTATTAAATTTACCTTCCATTTTTACGTATACTGTGTAGGGGTTGGGGGTTCTTTAGATAGGAAATATGAAAGGAGGGGCCCCCTGTTGAAGATTATGACGTTCTGAAAATATAGTGAAGGGGGGCACGGGCCAAAAAAGGTTGAGAACCACTGTGCTAGACATTCCTCACTCAGAGGTAAAGCAAGACGGAGATATAAGCAGATTGCAACGAGCACCATTAGTATTGGAACTCTCCGTTGGCTGTTGAAGATTATGACTGAGCGATTATGGGAATACCCCGAGTGCAATGATGTCAGTTCTTGACTTAATTCAACTCACTTTAACTAGGCAATTGAGTATTTTGCCATTGTTTTTCAAACGATCGACGCTCATACCCTCGAAATCAACACAAGGCGGTTTGCTTCCATATCGTCTGTAGCTAATTTCGAGCCCTTGGCTCTGGATGTCGGGGAATAGTTAAACGCGTTCACTGCCTAAGCCACAGCGCCAACGGTTTGGACAATTGGAAAGAAATAATAAGTTACCGAGTGGATGTAAACATTGTTTTCGAGTGTGGATACAAAAAAAAGTACAGGGTGTATTTTTAATGACTGTGCAGTGTTTGATAATGTTGCCGGTCCAAATTTTGTATTTACCTATGATGTTGCATGAACTTTTACAGAGCGTGAATACAAACCTTGGACAGGCAATATTTTCAAACACTGCACAGTCATTAAAAATACACACTATAATAAAGATTCTACGGGGTAGCAACTGCGTTGCGCTGGTTTTCTACAAAATGGTATTGGTGACAGTCGTTCAGAAGCAATGGCAAACTACTAAACGTAAACTTGCCAAGACATCATCAATGCTGGTGTTGACTGCAAACGTCCTGTAAAGAATATGCAACTAACTTTAACGGGGTAGGAGTGTGATCTACTTAAAAGTGTAATTTAGACGAAAAGAATTCCATGCAAAGAAAAGTATTAATTACACAGCTGGTATAAAGATTGTCTTGAGTGGCAGACGTTGCCGTAATGTGATTTACTTAACCGTTTAGTTTACAAGGAGAAATTGTGCAACACAGAAAGGATTCCATACAAGGAAACATAATAACAATTACACAGTTGATATAAAGATTGTCTGGAGTGTAACGTGATTTACTTAAAAGTGTAGTGTAGTGTACATAGGGAGAATTCCGTACGAGGACTCCGCTCTAAACCCCAAAGATAAAATAACACTAGCAGTTAAGTATTAAGTCCAGCATATATAAATAGCTAGCAGACTTGAATGTTATAGATACGGTGCTATGTCAACACTCGTTAGCCACTTTCCGCTGAGAAGGTTCAATTCCCGCTTCATATTTCTAAGACTGCAGGGCTAAATTTAGGGCCCACTAATCCACGAGTGTCGTCCGTATGTGTTAGGTCAAATATAGCGTAGGCTGGGAATGGACAAGAGATATGACGCTTATACTTAATGCATACGACACCACACAAAGATCTTATTTGTGTGTTTGTGCGTTTTTCTGTGTTTGTTTGTATGGGTGTAATCGTATATCAATATGTTTATGTATGGAGGAATTGGAGTGTGTAAGTATGGAGGGATTGGAGTCTGTCTGTCTGTCTGTCTGTCTGTCTGTCTGTCTGTCTGTCTGTGGGTGAATAGGTTGGTTGGTGGATGGATAGATTGATTGATTGATCGACTGACTGATTGATTGATTGATTATGTATTAGTTAAAATAGTTAGTTTGTTAGTTAGCCAATATATCATCCTAATAGCACATGAAACTATTAGTCCATACGTGCTCAGATCCCCTCCTCACTATCTACCTCAGCGTGTTGCGACTGACGACACCATTTCAGTATTGGCTGACTATTCTTCGTTGGCCTGCCGCATGCAGCACTTGTCTAGCTTCATTCACCCTGTTTGACTTGTTGCATAATCACATCCCAATCCCTCGACTCATTTACCTACTCGTCCTACCTATCGGAGGGCGTTCAGTGAATGGGTGTGTCTGTATTACTGTTATTATACCATGAATTATTATAGAATACGTTCTCGCGAGTAATCCTGGCAAGTTAGCTTCTTCTTACACCATAAGACGTCAACCACAGAAAGCAGCAGTTAAACTTAGCTTGTTGACATTTGCATAGAGTTGGCTTCAAACGGAGTGGTTGTAGGACCAAACAGTTTTCTTTTTTCTGCATGTCAATGACACTCATACAACAAATGTTTAGCTGTCATTTTACCAGTTAACCATTTACAGTCATCAGTATTTCCCATCGTTAATGTATCAGACATGTGGTATTTCAGCCTGTTTTATCCTCTGCGGTGACTGAAGATTGCTACTTGTTACTTGACTGTTTATAATTGTTCACTCCAAAACCTCAGAACTACAGCGCCGATCCATTGTGCATTTCTTATGTGCATTTGTCTTAGTTTTATTTTCTGTCAGCACATGGAATGCTGACGAATTACCCCCTCCCCCTCCCCCTCCACCCCCCCCCCCAAAAAAAATAAAAAAAAACAACAACAACAAAAATAATTTTTTAAAAAAAGTTTTAAACGTTTACTTTAACATTGCGTTAGAATATTCGATGGATATTGGATGATTGAATGAATGGATGGATGCATAGATGGATGGATGGGTGGGTGGATGGATTGGTTGATGGGTGGATGGATGGTAGGTAGGTAAATTCCTGTGTATCGCTATGTACCCCCAGTTGAGACTTCTGCATTACAAAGTTCACTCCCTAATTGCTGTACCTGGAGTAATCCTGTGTTATATTGCTAACTTAACCTATCGTAGTTTCTGAATTCACACATTCACGAATCATTTTTCGAGTCCTTCATGCCCCATCTCCAGGAAACTGTTGCAGTGATGGCCTTCATCTTGCCCAGCCCAGAAACCAGTAATGTATGCACGAAAAGCACTGGAACTTCACAGCTCTGCGTGTAACCAAGTTGACGAAAGTTCAAATGAATACTAGCAATTTACTCACATGAAGATTCGTAACAGCAAATACTAAATGGCTAGGTTTAGGTCAATAGATGGTGAAAATTCTTCCACAGATGTTAGGTGATTCATTGTCAGTACTGCCATCTAATAAAAGTGCTAGACACGTATTTTTTAGACCAATCGACACACATTTAACACCAAGTTAAATGGTTCGGCCATATAACTAGGCTACCAACTGATAGTATACCACGATAAGAAATGATGCACAGACCAGACCAGATGAAACCAGAAGAATAGGCCAATCATGTAAACGATGGACAGGAGGAATAACAGAGTCCATGGGAATCTGAGTATATGAAGCCCATAAACGGGTAATCTCCCGCTATTTATGCTTCACCTCGACACCGCAAAGTACAAGAGAAATAAGATGAGGTGAGATGATGAGATGAATCGGTACACTATCGATGGGTGATGTTGTCAGTATCACTCCGGCCGCCTTAACTTCCCGAGACATTTCATGGGATTCATTTTAGGCTAGGTCGACCTGGGAGCCCAGATTAAAACAAATAATTCTTCTCGATGCGGATCCGAACCCATGGCTACTATGCCAGCAAGAAAACGTCTAGCTACTATACCTCCGCGACTCCCATAACAACTATACAGGAAAAGCCAATAAAAGGCAGGCGAGCAAGAGATAGACAATGATAAAAGAAGATAACACAAAGAGATGGACGAAAAGCATTCTGTCACGGTGTACATACAACGACAAAGGTAAACATTGCTGGAGATGCTATATAACCAATATTCATTGAGTCAACGGCCACTTAACAGGATGAACATAACACACGCCAACTGCAGCATATGACTGGAACTGCAATCATCATTCAATATCGACTAAGGGGCAAGTAGTACAAATACGATGACATCATTTCTATTTATAAATTAATCAGGCTTCATGGGTATGCTGTACCGTAGCTGCTGTTTCTTCTCTTCTCATTTGAAAGTGAAGAATATTTGGTTTACTATCACACAAGTCGCCGGTCTCTCTGGCCGAGGGGTTACACCACTTTCTCCGTAATCCCGTTTATCACGCATAGTCTCGTAGCGGGCGAGAACTGGGAGCGGTTCGTCCCCCGCTGGTGACTTGCGGGATAACTGAGCCGGCCGCTTAGAAAGCAATGGCAAACTACTGAGCGTAATCTTGCCAAGAAATCAACAGACAGCTGAAAGATGCTGCTGTTGACAGCGATATCCTGTAAAAGGATATGCGAATTTTTAAAAAAAATCACACGTCACATTGGAAGTGTTCTCTTTCATAGACGTTCTCATCACATTAGAGATCTCTTACATAGATGTTCTCATCACATTAGAGATCTCTTACATGGATGTTCTCATCACATTAGAGATCTCTTATATAGATGTTTTCATCACATTAGAGATCTCTTACATAGATGTTCTCATCACATTAGAGATCTCTTACATAGATGTTCTCATCACATTAGAGATCTCTTATATAGATGTTCTCATCACATTAGAGATCTCGCACATAGATGTTCTCATCACATTAGAGATCT
>OY992877.1:94276582-94291582 GCA_963921405.1 Cepaea hortensis | reverse complement strand
GCCGTCTTGACAGACGATAGTTTGTAAAATGGAGTTATACCTCTCCGTGACACAAAGCCTGGGCTGAATTTAGAGACCATGTGTTGCCCATGCAGCATGATCTCTCTCTCTCTCTCGGCCTGTCTAGTGTACTCCAGAAGAAAGTTAACATCAATACGTCTGGAACAAGACAAGCTGCAGAAGCTGCCGGATCAGCAAAGCAATGCTCTAACTGTCCGCCTGTCGGAGCTTTGATCCTAAACCAGTTGCCAACCAAGGCTTAGGGCCTGGTCTGCCCTGCCATGACATTTAGTCTTTAGGTTGCATTTCCTCGCACTAGGATAAGATTTCAGCATATCGCCTAACAAACTACTAAAAGTAAGAAAATGACAAACTATTAACTGTAAACATTGCCTTGTAAAACACAGAGAACCAAAAATGCTGTTGATTGTAACATCATGTGAAAGGGCATACGACTAACTAACTTGCCTTATAAAGTATGCTCATCTTGTTGTGAAATGTTTCTCCTAGCGGAATATCATATTTAAGACGTAGCCAGCTGATATCTCGTCTAAGCGTGATAATTAACTGCCAAAACGTGTGTATGTCGACGCGGTATTGATACAATCGCGACCTTTCGATGGCATTTCAGGCACCTGACAGTTGGTTGTCTTGAAACTCTTCAATGCTGTCTGGCCCGTGGGTGTCTACATTGTATCGCTTTAGAAATTGATCGCTGCGCTGTTTGAATCAGACTCCGAAAAATCTTCGCTTAATGACACGGTATTATAAATTCAGATTTGGTGTAAGGCTCGCCGTCCTTCTTCACTGCTTTCTCTATCGATGTGTGTGTCTGTGAATATGTGTTAATGTGGGTGCTGAATAGCAAAAGGGATAGCGCATTGGCTTGATTACTAGATGACACGAGTAGAGGTGGTAGTTCTTCTTCCTCTTCTTCTTCTTCTTCTTCTTCTTCTTCTTCTTCTTCTTCTTCTTCTTCTTCTTCTTCTTCTTCTTCTTCTTCTTCTTCTTCTTCTCTTTCTTCTCCTTCACCTTCTTCTTCTCCTTCTTCTGCTTCTTCTTCTTCTTCTTCTTCTTCTTCTTCTTCTTCTTCTTCTTCTTCTTCTTCTTCTTCTTCTTCTTCTTCTTCTTCTTCTTCTTCTTCTTCTTCTTCTTCTTCTTCTTCTTCTCATCAACATCATCATCAGCATCATCTTCTTCATCATCACTGTCATCATCATTATTATCTTGATAATCATAATCTTTATCATCAGCATCTTCATCATCATCATCTTCTGCTTCTCAATCTGCTGCTGCTGATGCTGTTGCTGCTCCTCCTCCTTCTCCACCTACTCCTTGTCTGCATTAAGATCTCCACGTTTATTAATCGAATAAAAGTAATAAAAGCAATTGTTGGTCTCTCTCTCTCTCTCTCTCTCTCTCTCTCTCTCTCTCTCTCTCTCTCTCTCTCTCTCTCTCTCTCCCTCCCCCCCCCCCCAATCCCCGGTCGTCCAGTAAGTATCCGGATTTTGTCAAGTTAAACCAGAACCGAAGATATCAAGTGTAGTAGTGGAATGGGCAAGCATCAGTAATGCTCCCCCGCTTTGCTTTTTTTCTTTTTTCTTTTTCAAATTGACTGGACCAATTAACTCCAGTGTAGGAATTGCGTGTTGTGATGAAACTGTTGGTGAAAGAAGGTGCAAAACTTGCTGACATTCATCGTCGACTGTTATGTGTGTTTGGAATACAAACTTTAGCACATTCATCAGTGTTTGAATGATGTAAACGCTTTCGTGAAGGTCATGAATCCATTGTGGATGATTTCCCCGTCGAGCTCTACCGACAAGTGTCATTACGTGTATAGATATACGGTGTTGAAAAAGTTGTTTTGGACGATCAGCCAGTTTCTGTACGGAAAGACGCGATAGCTACTGCCATAATCAGAAGTTACGTAGACATTATCATCAGAAATTACCTCTATTTTCATACAGTTCGAAAGGCCATTCACCATAAACGTACAGGACTGTCTAGTAAAGGTGTTATTCTTCAACACGACAACGCGGGACCCCATACAGCCGTTAAAACTATTGGAATTATTGACCAGTTGCACTTGGAGGTACTGACACACCTGCCTTACAGTCCTAACTTGGCTCCGGGTGATTTTCACCTGTTTAGCCCCCCATGAAACACCACCTCGGAGGTAAACGGTTGTACACGGATAACATGGTGAGTCATAGTTCTCATCTCAACCCGCCAGAGAGACTCTCGACCTGTAGCTAGTTCCCCTGCCTCTGTTTTCATGCCCACGGTGTCTTTAATGCTATGTGTCCAGCTTCGTATTGGTAGATTCCTGCCTCTTCTTCCAGGTATCGTATCTTACATTGCAGCTCTTTCTAAGCTACGATGATCTTTAAGATGCCTAAAGTATTTACATTTCTTAGACATGACGCTGTTTAGGATCCAGTTGTCTTCGATGTTTAATCTGGTAGGATGTCAATATTCCCCCCCCCCCTTGATCTACGGTATTTTAAGAATGTTCTGTAACATTTAAGGTCATAATACTCGCTCTATGGCAAAGGAGTTGCGAATGTAATTCGCAATCCCGCATACCGCGTTCGAAACATAGTTGCTGGCGATTTGGCAGCAGACCGCCTTGTGTTGGATTCATATAATGGTATAAGTGTAGGTCCTTCAGAAAGCAATGGCAAACTACTGATCGTAAAATTGTCACGAAATCACAAACAGCCACAAACACAAAAAGCTGGGGTTGACTGCAACGCCCTGTAAAGGATATGCAACTAACTTTTGTTTAAAGTTCAAAATATTCGATGTATACCCACTATATATTTCAGACTTATCGGCTGAATTCACCATCAGTGCATATTTAATCAGAGGCATTTAATTAAATGTCGAGGATAACTCTAATGAATGTATTTAAAGTATAGTAATCAAGAGTACACTCTCTTGAGCCTCTAAATAGGCAACTTACTACCCTATCTCCCATGACAATTGAGACCCCAATGGTGGGTATCTGCCGTTGAATAAGATTACGTTATATAGTGTTCCGATAGTTGGCAAGCAGAATATTTCACTGAATATGTGTATCATTGCATAATGTAATGGTTTTACCAAGCTCCACATTCTTACAGGGCACCTAATGTGTATATTAATACAAAATTACGGAAAACTAAGGACGTTGCGGCGACTGGCCTTCATCAGCAAACAAATACATACACAAAACACAACATGTAACCACGGGAAGACACTCCAGTGACTACATTAAAGCATGAGACCGGGATGAGAAGAATGAAAAATTATGTCTTCTCCTTGATTATATGTTGTGTTTTGTGTATGTATTTGTTTGCTAATAAAGGCAGGTCGCCGCAACGTCTTGTGATTTCCGTAATTATGTTCTGTAAAGTTGCATTACGTTGTGTTATTTTACATTGTTTATATTAATATGTTACCACTACTTGGAGCTTTTCTTCTCCTAATAGTATTAACCGTTTTTGCTGCTTTCGACTTTGAGACTCATAATTTGTAGAATCGCGGTAGCTGCCGGCCCAGTGGTCAAGAGTTCGATTCCTCATAGATACGTATTTTTTTTTTAAATTGACAGTGAGCTTGCAGGTCTACCTAGCCTTTAATGGGCACCATGAAATATCTTGGGGAATAAAGGCGGCGGGGTGATAATAACCACATCAGCCACCGTGTGCCAACTGTTCTATACAAATATGGGTCTAGCACCATAAGTCCAAGGCGCCTTTAGATGTTTAAAAAATGTTCTTTATTTTATAATATGGTTACCTATCATATGTATAGTTTTACACATTTAAGCCAATTAATGAGAAGCCCTTACACTTACATATCAACTATCACCCTTACTGAAACATCCAAATATGCCCATGACTGCAAAACAACAAATAATTCACGCCAACCCTATGCTACCAGTCTCAAGGTGGGGGTGGGGGGGGGGGGGGGGGGGGAAGAAGAAGAGACAACAAGAACCACATTTTTAAAATGCGTTATTTGTATTAATAATAATAATACACACTGCATTCCGTACTTTTTTGGCATTTGAATGTAATTATTAATGAACTTGGAGAGACAGATCAAGCAGTATAATCACCATCCAATGCTTTGCTGGCTGGCATGGACGATCATGTCTCTCCACAAATTACGATCTCTGACGTCATCGATCAATTCGTGTGTTGACTCACTTCCGTGCCATGACACAAGGCTATCAAGAATCTTCTCACGCTATCTTCCTCTATCTTTCTTTCCGCAAATATTTCTAGTTGTCACAACATATGATTTGTATCTTCTTATAACGTGGCCTATAAACGATGCCTGCCTCTTTTTGATGTTTGTGATAAGTTGTCTTAGCGACTCAGCTTCACTTAAAACGTCTTGATTGCTCATTTTAGCTTTCCAATTAATTTTCAGTATTCTTTTATAAAACCACATCTCCAAGACTTCCGGGGATTTGTTCACCTATTGGCTAATTGTCTAGGATGTTAAAACAGGTTCTATAAAACATGCAGGAACTCTTTTTCTAACTTTCAAGGACAGTGACTTATTGCACGAAACGTTCTTCGATGCAAACAGTATAGACATCAAATATTATCAGACTCCTCTTTTTTTTTTTGCGGTCAACGTTTGTTATACGTGGTGCATATCATCCATTGTGGTATGTAGATCTCGACTTTCTAATCCCGTGCCACTTCAACTTAGGCTATCTTCCGACTTCCACGTTTGAGGTTTCTTTTCTGGAATCCTCCTCCAATAGTCAGATTATCTTCCTGGATTTGTGGGCTGTCTTTCACTTAATAGGATTAACTCTGTATAGTTATGAGAAACAAGAAGGAATATATATATATATATATATATATATATATATATATATATATATATATATATATATATATATATATATATATATATATATATATATATATATTCTGTTGATGTAAGCAGTCTATAATTTCTAGACACATTTCTCTTCTTTTAACGAGAACAGTTCTGTCCTTTAAGCACAGCACACAATTATCCTCCCGCCCAAGAAAACCAAAAAACAAAACACATAACCCCAAATCCACCTCCAACATCTACAAAAAAGCACGCTCTCTTTTGGTCTATCGACGGAAGCCAATCAATAATTCTAAACTAGAACCTTGTGACGCTGGATGTCTATAAATGGAATAGTGGATAATTTTCAGGACAATCGGAAACAGTAATGTCCCCTTCCAAGCTAACTTTCCATCTTTACTTTCTATATAGTTTCTGATGTAAACACACATTGTTTTGTTTCTCTTAGAATGAACGAACGAAGGAACAAAAACGAAAGAACTTTATTTTCAAATGGTTATGTACTGGGCACGCAGGCCCATGTAACATTTTACCCTTCTTATCTTTCGCTTTTCATACATTATTTCATTCATACACCAGCTTTGGGCTGTGAGACAGTGCAACATAAATATGCGCGTTATAGGGGCGTTATATCTGCATTATATCTGCATTATATGCGTGATATATGAGCATTATATGTGTGCTATTTAGGCATTATATGTGCGTTATATGTGCTTTGTGTATGCAATATATGCGCGCTATATGGACATTATATTTGCGTTATATGGTCATTATATGTGTGTTATATGTGCATTATAAGCACATGGGAAATGTGCAGTAATCATCAGTTCATGACTTACTAATCCTAAAAATGATAGATGGATAGAAAGACAGACAGCCAGCAGGCAGATAGGCAGGCGGATGAATGGACGGATATGCCAGACAGTGTGCAAATGATTATTGGATCAAGTTATGTGAGTCCATTCAAATCGCAAGTGATAAGGGAAACATCAGAAGCATGTATGAAGGAATAAAGAAAGCCTGTGGTCCAGTGATCAAAAGAAGTGCACCATTGAAAACCTTGACTGGAGAAATCATAACTGATAAGAAACAGCTGATGGACAGATGGGTAGAACACTATTTGGAGCTTTACTCAAGTGAGACCAAACTAGCGGATGATGCCCTCAACGCCATAGAAGCTCTACCAACTCTTGACCACCTGGACACACTTCCCACCAAAACAGAAGTTAAGTGTGCTATAAATGAACTTGCATCTGGCAAGGCTCCAGGTAAGGATGGGATTCCAATAGAGGTTATCAGGAGTGGGCAAGACACACACACTCTACAGATCCACCAGCTAATAGAGCTATGCTGGCGAGAAGGACAAGTCCCACAGGATTTCAAAGATTCGAGCATTATAACACTGTACAAGAACAAGGGCGATCGGAGCGACTACAACAACTATAGGGGTATCTCACTTCTGTGTATTGTTGGAAAAGTATTTGCCAGAATTGTTCTGCGCAGATTTCAAGTCCTAGGAGATCAAGTCTACCCCGAATCACAGTGTGGCTTTCGACAGAACCGGTCTACCATTGATATGATATCCTCATTGCGACAAATGCAAGAAAAATGCCGTGAACAGAATCAACCACTGTTTATTGCCTTCATCGACCTCACAAAGGCATTTGATTTGGTCAATCGTGAGGATCTGTTCAAGGCACTAAAGAAGATTGGCTGCCCACCAACTCTTCTATCCATTGTGGAATCATTCCACACAGGCATGAAAGGTATAATTAAGTTTGATGGTGCAACTTCTGAAGAGTTTGAAATCAAGAGTGGAGTTAAGCAAGGTTGTGTACTAGCTCCCACCCTCTTTGGAATATACTTTTCACTTCTACTGAAATATGCCTTTCGTGATCAGGATGGTGGTATATACATTCACTCACGCTCAGATGGCGGCTTCTACAATGCTCAGAGATTGAAGGCCGAGACCAAAATTATGAGGGTACTGATCAGAGAGTTGCTTTTTGCAGATGATGCTGCAGTTACGACCCACTCTGAGGAAGAATTGCAATGTCTACTATCTGCATTCTCCGATGCTTGTTCTGAATTTGGTTTAACAATTAGCAAAAATAAGACACAGATTATGTCACAAGGTGCACATGGAGTACCATCAATCTTTATTGACGACGCCGAACTAGAGATGGTAGACCGTTTTACATATCTAGGATCAGTGGTAAATAGCAAATTTTCCCTAGATCAGGAAATCAACATCCGGATTGGTAAGGCAGCAACAACAATGAACAGGTTAAGAAAAAGAGTCTGGGAGAACAGGAAGCTTACTGCCAATACAAAAGTCCTTGTCTATCAAGCCTGTGTCCTTAGTACTCTTCTTTTTTAACAACGCATTAAACATAAAAATGAGTATGGCGCGGAAGCCTGGACATTGAACAAGCAACTAACAAGTCGAAGAGATGCCCTGGAGATGAGGATATACCGAAGAATATGTCGTATTTGATGGAAACAGAAGCAATCAAATACAGAGGTTCTAGAAAAACTAGGAATGAAAAGATAGTTGGTGAAAGATATAAATAACAGGCAAGTGAAATATTTCGGCCACGTTAAGAGACATGACACTCTTGTAAAAAACAATACTGGAGGGCAAGGTTGAGGGTAATCGAGCAAGAGATAGACAACGATACAAGTAGGAAGATAACATCAAGAGATGGACGAACATCAATCTGACAGAATATACAGTCAAGGCGAGAGACAGGCAGTTATATATATCCACATAAACACACACACACACACACTAGCTGACCCGGCCCGGCTTCGCCCAGATCCTGGCGGGGATCTATCTATCTATCTATCTATCTATCTATCTATCTATCTATCTATCTATCTATCTATCTATCTATCTATCTGTCTGTCTGGCTGTCTGTCTGTCTGTCTGTCTGCCTGCCTGCCGTCCGTCCGTCTCAACCTCCGTCACTCCCTCCATCTATGCCCCCCTCTCCATCCATCCATCCATCCATCCGTCCGTCCGTCTGTCTATCTATCTATCTATCTATCTATCTATCTATCTATCTATCTATCTATCTATCTATCTTCGGCGTACATATAGCAAGGGGACTTAACTGAAGATATAGAAATGCTACTAAAGGTTATGTCCCTTGATATAACTTTTCTTAAGTTAAGTCCCCTTGCTATATATTAATTATAATGTAATAAAAAAATTAAATTTTATTACGTAAATAACTGTTTGTAAACTAACAAACTATGACAGTTGGCTGGGCGGGAATGAGAAGAACATGTGTAAAAAATTTCATCTCAATCGGATGGACTGTTCGCGAACGCAGAAAGGACATACGCACTTACTCACACACACACACACACACACACACACACACACACACACACATTGTCTTATATATATATATATATATATATATATATATATATATATATATATATAAGACAATGTGTGCGCGAGTTGATTAATTCATTTATACAGAGAGGTTGCAAATGAACAGATATATAAATAAACATAAGCATACACACAAATACACACACGTGTATATATTAGATAAGTTAGAGAGGGGGAGAGTGAGTGATAGGGAGAGAGAGAGAGAGAGAGAGAGAGAGAGAGAGAGAGAGAGAGAGAGAGAGAGAGAGAGAGAGAGAGAGAGACTACAGTTTCCGATATTTTCTTATCTTATATAACAGCTTCAAGATAGAACACGAGAATTATGTAACCACTCCCCCACAAACACCTTAACTTACATCATGATTTGTTTATATGTCACTGTTGCTATTAGTTTACAAGCTAACTTACCTCCCATTCACCCGCTGCGTCGGCTGAGTTGCCACAGTATGTTGTTCCTACTGTAATCAGGCTGGCGTCTGATGACAATGACATATCTTCCTGTTGTCTCTTCCTCTTTCGAAGGAAGTGCGTCATATCTAATGATGCACATCAAAAGGTCAGTGTGTCCGACTTCAGCTGGTATTTTTATGTGAGGTTAGCTTTCTCTAGACAAATTACAAGCAAGGTAACCCGTATGTAGGTCTTACTGTCCTAACAATATTGCTAGGGTGGAGACTTGATGGCCTGCTCTTTGCGATGTCTAACTGCCATGAGATGTTTAAAGTTGACAGCTAGCACAGCTCCCGTTTTGCGCACTTAACCGAACTGGCTAAGTAACCAATCTCCCTGAGAGATCAAGAATCCGGTTCATTCACTCCACCGATAGTCATAAAACGTGTTGATCGTTTAAGACGTATTTATCCACAACACGGATACAGATATGTAAACTTTGTATTTTCATGCAGTGTTTTTCATGTAGTTGTATCGGTTTGTGTTTGTTCTGTGCTGACGAAGGCTTTAGCCACAACGTCCATTTTGTTTCTTGTAACCTTGTTCTAGTAAAGCTAATAGCTAACAATCTACTTCTCGTTTTTTTATTTTTGTTTTGTGTGTGTGATTCATTCATTGCCTAAGAGATCATACATCCTTAGATACCAATGGTATATTGAAACAACTCCCAGCTGTATGGTGGGTTGGAGCCCGTACCTTGTGAGCCAGAGGCGGTCATCACGACCTCTCAGCCACGGCTGGTCCCATCCCCTCACTCAATAAAACATCTAACAACCCTGAAGTTAGCACTATTTGGCCCCTATTTAGGGTTTGTGTAATTGTATTAAAAAGTCGCTTAAAAGTCGACAGGGTCCATTTCACTACACCGGGTTTTAACCCATATGGCTCAGTCTCTTTCTGCAGAGTGACCTGCCGAAAGCGTCGCACAAAGCACGAACTCGGAGCGCAAGGTAAACGGCTTGACCGCTTCGCCACTGTGTAATTGATAGCAGGTTACGCTGATAATATCTTGATCGCTGTCGGCTGAAGGTCCAACGCCTGAGCCTGTCGTAAACTAAAAGAGGGAAAGACTGGCCACCTATTCATCCGTGCTGTAAAGCCTATAAAGTGTGATAGCATTTCATCCGTGCAGTCAGGCCTATAAAGGGTGATTGCATTTCATCCGTGCAGTCAAGCCTATAAAGTGTGATAGCATTTCATCCGTGCAGTCAAGCCTATAAAGTGTGATAGCATTTCATCAGTGCAGTCAAGCCTATAAAGTGTGATAGCATTTCATCCGTGCAGTCAGGCCTATAAAGGATGATTGCATTTCATCCGCGCAGTCAAGCCTATAACGAGTGACAGGATTATATCCGTGCAGTCAACCCTATAAAGTGTGATAGCATTTCACCCCTTCAGTCAAGCCTATAAAGGGTGATAGCATTTCATCCGTGCAGTCAAGCCTATAAAATGTGATAGCATTTCACCCGTGCAGTCAAGCCTATAAAGTGTGATAGCATTTCACAGTCAAGCCTATAAAGTGTGATAGCATTTCATCCGTGCAGTCAAGCCTATAAAGTGTGTTAGCATTTCATCCGTGCATTCAAGCCTATAAAGTGAGATAGCATTTCATCCGTGCAGTCAAGCCTATAAAATGTGATAGCATTTCGCAGTCAAGCCTATAAAATGTGATATCATTTCATCCGTGCAGTCAAGCATATAAAGTGTGATAGCATTTCACAGTCAAGCCTATAAAATGTGATATCATTTCATCCGTGCAATCAAGCCTATAAAGTGTGATAGCATTTCACAGTCACGTCTATAAAATGTGATATCATTTCAGCCGTGCAGTCAAGCCTATAAAATGTGATAGCGTTTCACAATCAAGCCTATAAAATGTGATAGTATTTCACAATCAAGCCTATAAACTGTGATAGCATTTCACAGACCCGCAGCAGGCTGCTGCTTCTAGGTATGTTGATGGAGCCGGGGAAAGGTTATAAGCTAGGTATGTTGATGGAGCCGCGGTAAGGTTATAGCTAGGTATGTGTCGTAATAAGTGTCGTCCCTGGGGTGAGGGGAATCAACATCCACATTCTTTTAACCCCATATCATTATCTTGAGGATCTCCTAGCTTTCTGTCCACAACACTCCGTCAGTCTTCGGATCGTTCTCTCTCTCTCTCTCTCTCTCTCTCTCTCTCTCTCTCTCTCTCTCTCTCTCTCTCTCTCTCTCTCTTACCACTGGACCATGCCCCCTCTCATTCTTTTCCAAAACATACCCACACAACACTAGCCTCTAACACTAATGACAAATTAATTTAATAAAGGAAAAGTGTCAGGTGTGTGCAGAGTGTATGTGTAGAATGTCTGTCGTATAATCTAGTGTGTTTGCAGAATCAGACCGAATAGCTCAGGAGCAAAGTCTGTTTCATCACTGTACTGGCCACACAACAGCACCATATATCAATGACAGAAGACCTCACCCAAATGATGTGTCTCTCCGGCCAAGTGTCGACTTCCTCCAATAGCTCTTGGACAATCCGGATGCCTGGTCACCAATAATGGATATAGTCCAATATTGACCATCAATATGACACACACAGTGTAACTACTATGTCCCTACAAGTTCTGTGTTCAGAGAATTCTAGTATAGTCCAAAAATGTTTACTGTCACTTTGGAACTAACTGTTAGTGTTTAACTTCTCATACGAATTCCCCAATTGTAACACACAATGTTACTGTTCCAGGTATCTATATCTCTACTAGCGTTCCTGGTACTGGGGGTATTTTCAGTGTCTTTATTTTACTGTGATGTAAACTATCACTTAGGAAACACACTTATATAATCATCGTTTCCCGCTCAGCAGAGGCCAGGTTCCTGCAGACCCTCTGGGTTATGGGCCCAGTGCAAAAGCCTCTTAGTAAACTCTGCCTTCAATGCTCGAGCCATGACTTTTCTTCTAGCTTGTGGTAAATATATAGTGGAACCTGTTGAAGAGAGAACACACCTAGTGAGAGCAACCCGATTCCAACCTTTACTAGGTGAGTGTAGGCCGACGGCAGCACTCAGATATATAACAGAGAACCAAACTCTGTCATAAGCCCGAGGAGCTTATCACATCGGTCTGAGTCATGGTAAGACAAGGAAAGACTAAAGGAAAAGGGCAGAAGCCCAATAGATACCCTACTGGGAGATCCTACCATTTGACATTTCCTTTATCCCCTAACCATCCTCAATCTCCCTAAATATCATCCCACTACATTGCCCTTAAGTCACTGAGTTAATTGAGTTAGCTAGTTTAAGCTACGCGATAGGCTACTGTTGCCGACGCTCTTCTAATACGTTCTATCAACGCACATTACTACACTCGATTCCTAAGAATAATCTAATTTAGGTCTATTTAAATTATATACCATATAGTTATTCCTGTTTGAGATTGAGACTACGAAATCACACACTGGATGATTGATTGATTGATTGATTGATCTAGGAACCGACATCACAGCATTCGGGACATTCCCATAAGCGCACCGTCCCCATCCTCAGCAACCAGCGAAGAGTTCCAAGACTAATAGTTCCAGTAGCAATCTGATTATATGTCCGTCTCGCCTTTCCTCTGAGCGCCGAGCGTCGGCCAGATCCCCTCGTCACTCCTCGCTGCCTCATTATAACCAGACTATGGTGATCCATTTGCTCCTCCGAGGTGTACACGTGCTCCCACAAGGCCGCAACCACATCTGCCTTGTCATGCATCAATACTCCACCAAGTTCCGCTGAGCCAGCCAATCTGTCCGCCTGTTCATTCCCCCGCACACCGGCATGCCCAGGAGAAAAGATCCAGGTGATGCTTGCTACCCGTGACCTCCGAAGCGAAGCAAGCCACTCTGCACGAAGCTTGCCTGTTCTCACCCTTCTCAGCATGCTTTCTGAGTCAGTTACAATCACAATATGTTTATGTATCGTGTTTTCTATCCAGCGGAAAGCTGCACTGACCGCCTCCACCTCCATTCTTAAGCTAGATGTAGTGTCATCATACGCCAGGCTCTCCTGCACCAAACGCCGACCATTAGTTTTTGCCAAGAACCCCCAAGCACTTCTCCTACCTCTCAACACCGACCCATCCGTGTAGATAATCACATCACCCGGGCGAGAATTTTCCTGAATTAATTGCTGAATTTCCACTTCCGTGGCCCCTGCTGGCCACTCCCTGCACTCCCGGCTCAATGTGATTATAACTCTGCACAAGTCTGACTGCACGGCTGGCACTCTGACCCACTCCTCTCCTCGCCTAATGTTCTCCAAGGGGCACACCTGTCTTATCGTATCCTTCGCCTGAGCCATCCATGATTTCCCTCTTATCAGTCTCTGACCCTTAACTACGTCCAGCGCCTCATGCAACGGGTGATCTGTGTCTGCAGCTACTCTGAGGTATGCCTTCGCTTGCATCACCTTGTGCCTACCGGCAACAGTAGGCAGACCAAGGATGTAACGCATACACACTACTGGAGTGTCTCTGGTGCATCCCAGAATGACCTGCATAGCTTCATTCTGTATGCGCTCTAATTTCACCAGCTGACTCTTTGAGACAGTGAGCAGTCCTAGTCCATAATCAATCACTGAGAGGATCAAGTGCTGGTATGGTGTGAAGAGCATTCTCTGCTCTGTGTCCATTGCAGCCATAATTTTAATTGCATTGAGTCCCTTTTGAGATGTTGTCACAACCGTCTCCACATGGTCCTTGAAGGACAGACTCCTGTCAAATGTGATTCCCAGATACTTCAGTTTGTTCTCTCTGTTGACGCTTCTACCATCTATCGTGAGGCTTGGGGCATCATCTCTCACAATCCTGTTGTCCAGAGAGCACCACAACACAGCCGCCTTTTCCGGGTTGATGACAGCACTCATTTCAGTGCACCAGTCAATCACTTTGTCTACTGTCACCTGTAGCTCCTGGGCTGTTTGATCCCTATTTCTCCCCTGCCTGTATGCAAGAATATCATCTGCAAATGTTAGAATCCTTCCAACCCCTGGTGCTTCTAGGTATGCAATCTTGCTCGTATACACATTAAAGAGCACCGGTGAGATTGCAGATCCCTGTGGCAGTCCCGGGGTTAACATATGTGGCTCTGAGGTCCATGCGCCCAGACGGAGAGCAACCTGACGAGAATGCAGGACGGCCGCTATCCAGTTCACTAACCAGGGATTGACCCCCTTCTCCATAAGTGCGGTCATCAAAATATCATAGCGAACTCTATTGTACGCATCCTCGAGATCAAGCTCTGCCGCCATCGTTTCCTGTCTACTCTGGAACCCCTCATAAACGTCAAAGGCAAAGGTGGCCGCATTCGACCAGGTATCTTTTCCTGGCCTGTAGCTCCCCAGGCCTCTTGGAAGAAGCTTCCCCCTTTCCAAAAAATCCTGCAGCTTTACAGCGACTATCTTCTCTAAAACCTTCCCAAATGTATTTTGAAGGGTGATGATCCTAAAGCCGCCAAGCTTTGAATGATCCTTGTATGGTTTTGGGAGAGGGATGAGATAGCTATGCAGCCAATCCTGCGGTACTGACGCTGTCCTAATGCTCTGATTAAAGCAGCCGGCCATCTCCTTCAGGTCCACATCGCTCAAAGCCTTCATGTGGCCATACCTGACACACCATCAGGCCCTGGTGCCGTGTCTTTTGCCTTTTGCAAAATATGTTTAACATCTTCAAACAATATGATGTCTTCGTAAGGCATATTCTCTATTGTGCCAGATAATTCCACTCTAACTGCACCCCTGGTATCCGTATCACTGTGATTGGTCTGCTCTAAAAATCTCTGGAGAAACGCCTCCCCTTTCTCCTTGTCTGTTGTCACGCGTACCCCATCCTCTTTATAAATTGTTCCTACTGTCATAGGCCGATCTTTTCTTTGCATTTGTCTGTACAGTTTCCAGAATTTATGCAGTGTTTTATCACCTCCAACCTCCTTCATAAAACATTCCCATTTTACTTTCTTGGCCTCTGCAGCACATCGCTTGAAAGCCTCCACCTTGTCTTTCTTGTCATTTTCCGCTATGTCCACTTCCTCTCGTGAACTTAGGGGTGTCTGTCGCAATTTTCTTAGCTGCTTCACTGCAGCTCTCTTTGCTTTCCACGCATTGTCCACTTCTGGGGTCCACCATGGGGGTTGCAAAAAGGGAGTTTTAACAGTCCTGTTGCATGCCCCATGTCTGAGGCGTCCAAGAAGGCTGTCGCTCCACTCATACCGGAAGGTCTTGTGCGCTCTCCCAGCCTTGACTTTCTTGGACTTAGAGATCAGGACTGAGCATGACAT
>OY992877.1:94249082-94271582 GCA_963921405.1 Cepaea hortensis | reverse complement strand
GAAAATAACACTAATTCCCTATAGTACAAATGCCTTGAAAATAACACCAATCCCCTAGTGCAAGTGTCTTTATAATAAAACCAATCCCCAATAATCAAGTGCTTCGAAACTAATATACATTATCTAGAATATCGATTTGCTCAACGTCATATCCCATAATACGTCTTTTGAAATGGATCTCTGTTGTTATGGTTTGTTTTATTGTCTTTATTTTTATTTTTATGATTTCACTCACTTTCGCAAATTGTCTAATGTGACATTTCCGTCATCCAATAACATATGTGCCGTTGGTATGTTTTCTAGTCTGGATGTCTAGCCGATAGTTTACGCGAGCTGATGTGACAAAAATATTTACATCGCATTATTTTGATTTATTATCTATTTAAAATATGTTGTCTGTTTATTTGTGGGATCTTCCGTGTCGGAGACATGAAACTTGCAGTTTTTCAACTTCTACTACTTTTACCCTCTATCTTCCATTGGGGCATAGGCCTCAACCAGCTCAGACTCACTCTAAGCCCTCCTATCTTAACTATCCCATGCAACTTTACCCATATCCTTCCCATATTGTTCATCTTTTCTCTGATTCTCTTCTCCGTGATGTTTTTAGGTCTTTAGGTGCCAGACTTGGTGAAACAAGCGGTTATCATTATCAAATATTTAGTTTTCTAATTCTACTATTCTAAGGTGAAACAAGCAGTTATCATTATCAAATACTTAGTTTTCTAATTCTACTATTCCCGGGTGAAACAAACAGTTATCATTATCAAATACTTAGTTTTCTTATTCTACTATTCTCGGGTAAATACCTGGGTACAATCTTCAACTGCTCCAACATCATAAGGGAAGAAATACAAACTAGATCCATTCTGGAAATAAGATATACTATGCACTACATCTACTAAAATCAAATGCGCTATCTCGTAACACCAAAATCACAATATGCAAAACACTGATCTGAACATTTGTGCTGTATGGCTCTGAAACCTGGAGTACAACGAAAGGAGACGAAGCCTTGTTAGAAACCTTTGAGAACAAATTTTCAAGACGCATCTTTGGACCCATTAGGGATACACAAAGTGGAGAGTGGAAAAAAAGTAACAAAGACATTTATGATCTGTTTAAGTCCCCGCTAATCACTGGTATCATGAAGGCTAATAGATTACAATGGCTGGGGCATATAGAAAGAATGGATGATAATAGGGAAACAAAACTCGCTTACACTCAGGAAATAAATGACCGTAGATCCCGAGGTAAACCAAGAAGACGGTGGAGAGATAATATATATATATACAGACCAACAAGCACTTGGAATCAACGACTGGCAAGAGAAGGTCAACAAGAGAGACGAATGGAGACGGATTGTATCTGCAGCAAAGAACCTCAATGGCTCGGGAAGCTGAAGAAGAAGAAGAAGAAGAAGAAGAAGAAGAAGTAGAAGAAGAAGAAGAAGAAGAAGAAGAAGAAGAAGAAGAAGAAGAAGAAGAAGAAGAAGAAGAAAAAGAAGAAGAAGAAGAAGAAGAAGAAGAAGAAGAAGAAGAAGAGGAAGAGGAAGAAGAAGAAGAAGACAATTATCGGGTGAAACAAGCAGTTATCATTGTCAAATACTTAGTTTTCTAGTTCTACTATTCTCGGGTGAAATAAACGGTTATCATTATCAAATACTTAGTTTTCTAGTTCTACTTTCTAGGGTGAAACAAACAGTTATCATTATCAAATACTTAGTTTTCTAGTTCTACTATTTTCGGGTGAAACAAGCAGTTATCATTATCAAATACTTAGTTTTCTAGTTCTACTTTCTAGGGTGAAACAAACAGTTATCATTATCAAATACTTAGTTTTCTAGTTCTACTATTCATTCATTTTCATTGGCACCTTTCCGTCTTGACAGACGATAGTTTGGTACATTGTGCTTCAAAAAGGCTTAATAACTGGCATATGGCAATAACTACGATCCATGGCGGTGGCGAGTGTGGCTGGTAAGGCCAATTCTTGCTGCAAATGTTTGCCCACAGTAGGTGCATGTGAAAACATGGTCATTTCCACCATTTTGCACCATCTTACGTCTCTCACGCTCTGTGTGTGCTTTATCTGCAATCATTTTCTTCTTTGTCTTTATACCATTTCTGATAGTTGCCCTCCATGCAACACGTTCAGCGGCGACGTGCTCCCATTGTGCATTATCAATGCCTGTATCAATCATGTCCCGCTTACACACATCTTTGTATCGTAGTAGAGGCCGACCCTGAGATCTCCTACCCGTCTGTAATTCACCAAAAAAGATGTCCTTTGGTATTCTACCATCATCCATCCTCCTAACGTGTCCTATCCATCTAAGTCTACGAAGACTGAGCATGCTATACACCGTCACACAACCTGATCTTTCCAATACTTCAGCATTTGTGATTTTGTCTTGCCACTTAATACCAAGTATTCTTCGCAGACACCGCATATGAAAGCTGTTTAAACGTTTCTCTTGGCGTGAGTAAGTTGTCCAGGTTTCACTGCCATAAAGAAGAGTACTAAGGACACAGGCTTGGTAGACGAGGACTTTTGTTTTGGCAGTAAGCTTCCTGTTCTCCCAGACTCTTTTTGCTAACATGTTCATTGTTGTTGCTGCCTTGCCAATCCTGATGTTGATTTCCTGATCGAGGGATAATTTGCTATTTACCTCTGATCCAAGATATGTAAAATGGTCTACTATCTCCAGTTCGGCGTCGTCAATAAAGATTGATGGTACACCATGTGCACCTTGTGACATAATCTGTGTCTTCTTTTTGTTAATTGTTAAACCAAATTCAGAACAAGCATTGGAGAATGCAGATAGTAGATGTTGTAATTCTTCCTCAGAGTGGGTCGTAATCGCAGCATCATCCGCAAAAAGCAACTCTCTGATTAGTACCCTGCTAATTTTGGTCTTGGCCTTCAATCTCTGAGCATTATAGAGGCCACCATCTGAGCGTGAGTGAATGTATATACCGTCATCCTGATCACGAAAGGCATATTTCAGTAGAAGTGAAAAGTATATTCCAAAGAGGGTGGGGGATGGTACACAACCTTGCTTAACTCCACTCTTGATTTCAAACTCTTCTGAAGTTGAGCCATCAAACTTGATTATACCCTTCATGCCTGTGTGGAACGATTCCACAATGGACAGAAGAGTTGGTGGACAGCCAATCTTCTTTAGTGCTTTGAACAGACCCTCACGACTGACCAAATCGAATGCCTTTGTGAGGTCGATGAAGGCAATAAACAGTGGCTGATTTTGTTCCCGGCATTTTTCTTGCATCTGTCGCAATGAGAATATCATATCAATGGTAGACCGGTTCTGACGGAAGCCGCACTGTGATTCGGGGTAGACTTGATCTCCCAGGACTTGAAGTCTGCGCAGGACAATTCTGGCAAATACTTTCCCAACAATACACAGAAGAGAGATACCCCTATAGTTGTTGCAGTCGCTCCGATCTCCCTTGTTCTTGTACAGCGTTATGATGTTTGAATCTTTGAAATCCTGTGGGACTTGTCCTTCTCGCCAGCATAGCTCTATTAGCTGGTGGATCTGCAGAGCGAGGGTGTCTTGCCCACTCCTGATAACCTCTATTGGAATCCCATCCTTACCTGGAGCCTTGCCAGATGCAAGCTCATTTATAGCACACTTAACTTCTGTTATAGTGGGAAGTGTGTCCAGGTGGTCAAGAGTTGGCAGGGCCTCTATGGCGTTGAGGGCATCATCCGCTAGCTTGGTCTCACTTGAGTAAAGCTCTAAATAGTGCTCGACCCATCTATCCATCTGCTGTTTCTTATCAGTGATGATTTCTCCAGTCAAGGTTTTCAGCGGTGCACTTCTTTTGATCATTGGACCACAGGCTTTCTTTATCCCTTCATACATGCTTCTGATGTTTCCCTTATCACTTGCGATTTGAATGGACTCACATAACTTGATCCAATAGTCATTCGCACACTGCCTGGCAGCCTTTTGTACATCCTTCCTCGCTTGCTTCAGCTCACTCAGAGTGTTACGCGTTGGTCTTTCCTTGTTTCTTAAGAGAGCTATCTTCTTTTTATCAATCAAGGGCTGCAGTATCTGGCTGTTTGCCGCAAACCAGTCCTGCCTCTTATGATCCACAGTGCCGTAAACCCCTACCGCTGTTTTATAAATAGTTTCCTTAAGTTTACTCCATTTATCATTTACTATACAATTTTCTGATGTATCAGTGAAAGCGTCCTCAAGTTGCTCTACTATTCTCGGGTGAAATAAACGGTTATCGTTATCAAATACTTAGTTTTCTAGTTCTACTTTCTAGGGTGAAACAAACAGTTATCATTATCAAATACGTAGTTTTCTAGTTCTACTATTTTCGGGTGAAACAAGCAGTTATCATTATCAAATACTTAGTTCTCTAGTTCTACTATTCTCGGGTGAAACTAGCAGTTATCATTGTCAGATACTTAGAATGGATCCTTCGTAAAACCTTTTACTTTCGCTGGTTTAGTAGACCAGGGTAGCAAATATACAGCTATTTACTCTTCTTCTCAAGTTTCTAGACAGCTGGTTCAGACGATCGTGTCACTCCATGACCCTCGCTCTCTACTGCAATTTATCAATTCGTGTGATGATATTTATTGATGTAAACATGATCAATAACTGTTGTTTATGCTGCTTAAATTGCTAATTGTACAACTTATTTCAGTATAGTCTCTCCTATAACTCTTTCTGTCCCAAGCCAGTGCTGGATTGGCTATTCTTCATGTTTTTCAGTCAATGTGACATATAGGCCTGAGCTTCTTCCGTTGGGTCGGAGTGTACTAAAGCAAGGGGGCCGGGGTAATGGAGTGGTTAGATGCTTGCCTACTTGTCGAACGGTCATGGATTCGATCTGGCTTCGAGACTGATTTTTAAAATTGATCTGGACGGTGGGTGATATGGGCAGTATCAAATCGATCGCCGTAACTTTTCAAGACATTTCCTAGCACCAATATTTGTCTGAGTCGACCCCCATGTCAATTTTAACCCCCCTCCCATATGAAATATCATCATCATCATGCGCCCTCCCAACTTGTGTACGCGATATATGTCTCCACAGATCTCGGTACATGTATTATGGATCAACTCTGCTGATGATATTCCACCAAGACACTGTCTCAGTCTACCCAGTAACATGTATCTTCGACTGCCACTGTCTCTTCCAAATAGCTAATAACAAGTGCCACACCATTATTTAATATTGCTGAGTCGTGTAGTATTGATGTTTGCATTTCGCCCATGCCTTTATAATGCATATATTTTATATTGTTGCTGTTCTCAGTTAGCCTTGAATGATGTGTGGATGAAATAATGTATGAAAGAGAGTGACAGAAGGGCAGAATGTTAGACGGGCCATTGTGCCCAATTCTTAACCCTTTGAAAATAAAGTTTGTTCGTTCGTTCTTTCTTCTCCCACTGATCTTACCAGTCGTCATGATGTTTTCAAATGACCCTTTTCTCATTATACCGCGAAATGTGCCGGGCAATAAATGGTTAAATCTGCGGTTAGTGTCTTCTTTGTTAAAATGGTTTCTTTGGCACTCTTCGGAAGGTAACAATGACAGGAAATATGCGAATGATTATCGATAGATGTAGATCATAACGTGTGCCTTAATATTGCAAAAGGCATTGTGGAATTCTATATAGAATATGAGTCTCCGTGGTGAAGTGGTCAAGCCGTTTGACTCGGGCTCCGAAGGTTGTGGGTTCGATTCCGGGCAGCGTCCTTCGGTTCACAAGTGAATTTTTTTTTCGGAGACTCCTAGAGCTACGGAGTTCGTGTTTTGTGTGACGCTTTCCGCGCTGCGGAAAGAGACAGAGCCATATGGGATAAACCCGGTGCAATGAAGTCGACCCTGTCGGCTTTTAAGCGACTTTAAGTATGAAATTTAATTCCTTGTCTGATCAATTACTTATAGACATTTTTTTTTAAAAACCTGCTAGATCGCGGATGTGTTCTTCGGTAGCCTGTGTCTCCGCAGATAATGGCTTCTGCCAACGCTATTAGTAACTTGACCACCCTGTTATATTCCTTTGTCGCTGGGTTAGGTGTATGACACAGCTCGCAGTTGTCGCAGGAGTCGTGCTGACACAGTGTTTGATGTATATTCGCTGCGCCAGGCGAGATTCAGTGTTGGGGATTGCCAACAATGATTCCACTTAATACAGCTCTGGGACTGATCTAGTCAAGAGAAAAAAATGTGTTTTATTTTTGTCAACTTCTTGCATCGCACACAGGCACTCTAACTTCTTCATACGCACTCAAAGAAACATCAGTTGTGCATATGGTACGTTTATCATTTATTTCAGATGAACCTAATATAATTACAAAGTATACACAGGCGGTGGCTGCCTTACATCAATATACAAATCCGCCTTACATACGATTATCGCACACAGTCAATTACACAATCCTATGCTCGCTATCTTCAACTAGCACTCTCGCAAGCTAAGCATTTGCTCTCGAAAAACACAAGCGTCCTCCCCTAAAACTGTCTGGTCCCGTCTGACGTTCCCAAACGAGTTGGCTGGACTTGTCGCACTTGACCCGTGCTGTCCGTAAACCCCGTGCTGTCCTAGCAGTCTCGTTGTACTGCAGTCCGTTCGTGCTAAGCAGGGTTATTCAGTATACTGACGTCTAGTTCGTTCAGCGCAGTGTCCCGTGAACTGGCGTCCCCCCTCTAACACCCGGCCTCGTTCTGCCGGTGTCCTGTCTATGACACGTCTGTGTCCCCACCTAAGTCCTGTCTCTACTTTATCTACTGTCCTGTAGATGTCCTGTCTTATGACCACTCTGTGTCTTGACTTATGTCCTATCTCTACTCTATCGCTATATTGCCGATGTCCTTATCTATGTCCTACCTGTCGTGATCTAAGTCGTCCTAACTCTATTCTGTCCCTTGTCTTCTCTATGTCCTGTACCTACCCTTCAACACTCTGACATTCTCCCATGCCCCCCCCCCCCTCCGGTATTGTGTCACCGAATTCATTCCAACAGGTGTGACACAATGTCGTATACGCATATAAAAAATTAGTCGGAACTAATTTGTCAGTGTGTTGTAGGAATTCATCAAACACTCTACTTAGGTACCACTCTGACTCATATGGGTATGAAACCAAGTTGACGCATCTACCCACTGGTCTATGATCAGTGTAACACACTTGTAATGTTGCCAAGAGTCACTACTCCCTCACATTCCACTACTGGAAGCTGTATCGAACGAAGGTCAGTTTGTCTTACAATTATGGCTAAGTCATAAAATGCACTACCTCTCAAAACATCCAGAATTGATGTCCCGAAACAATTTGTTCCTTTTACGGAGACAAATCATGAATATATGTTACCTCAACATCTTTTACAAGCTTTGTGTCTGCTGATCTCTACCTGTCTGGCCTCCACTTGTTGATAGATTTTACAACTGTATTCATAATTCATATAAATCTTTTGTGTCCCCTGTACAAGTGTGATCTCCCTTACTTCAAAATTGATGTTTGTACGTTATATGTTTGTATTCTGTTTGTTTTCGTGTCTTTTCTTATTCTTAGTGTATGTTTAAATTAGAAACATAGGTGTATGTTTATAATCCGTGTACTTTAGGTTTTCAAATGTCACAGGTAGGTTTCTCCATCTCACAAATGAAGGCTTATGCTCAATTTCTGAGATGAGTCGCCGAACTGGGATTCTGGAAAACATTACCATAGTTGCAATGTAATTGTAACTTGAACACATATAAAACAACCGCACGCCCACATGTGCCACACAGAAGACGAAGACAAACCACTAAAAAAAAAAACATGTGTGCAAACAAGCACACCAATATTCATACTTCATATTTTAATGCATTCATTCCTTCTATCATCCACTTTTCACTCGCTCAGTTAGACAATGCAATATTAAAAATGTTTATTTTGTTGAAATAAAATACGCTCGTTTTCAACATTTAACGAGCTGACTTATAGTGTATTATTTTAATAACAATAAGTTCTATCGTACACTAATTTATTTACAGAATTGTTTGATTACTCTGGGCAATACTAAGGGAAAAAACTGTAATTGTCTTTCTGTATTTTGGTCTAATGGGTGTTATTAACCAAGGAAATATAACTTAACTAAACTAACTAGATATAGTAGAAATGTGTTAGCTCCATTAAAGCACATTGTTGTTACTTAATTAAACTAAGCAATTTTAACTGTATTTAATTCTAAATTAATGCAATTTCTTGCATGCTAAAGTAATGTTACTAGTATTTAACAAAGTCGTCTCGTTAGAGAAGTGTAATTTGTAATATACTACTTTGTTGATGTTAATTGCCTAAATATTACTTTAGTTTATAAGGTTGCTAAATAATTTTGCATATTTCTAAGTCTATGTTATTTAACTTATCAATAAATTTCCGTGAATATCAGCATTGGTAATATATTCTAGCTAAATGGAAAATTTAATTGATAGTGCAACTTCAATAAAAAATAAGTGGATGATAATGTTATGTAGTAAGAGACACGCAAATGAATTATGATTTTAGGACTTTAGTCCTTCGTAAATCCTTCTATACGGGGTTATCCGGCCATCTTGTTTCGTCATATTTTACGACCTCATTTTCAAGGGATGCAACCCATGAATAAATAATCGAACGTATTTTTGCACTGTTACTTCCCTTTTTGTGTGATAAATTTTATATGTGTAAAAATTTTATATTTGCTGCTATTACTGATTGTAGCGGGGCGGGTCTTAAAAAACTATCATCATACTAGTGATGCTGTTAAGGTACAGTGCTCTTCCTCCTCGGTTTTTTTCTCGTCTTCTTTCTTTATCTGTCTTTGACATAAAAACTATCATCATTCCATTGGTGCTGTGTAAGGGATAGGGTTACAGTGCAATTCCTCGAGGTGGTATAGGGGGGGCGGGCGTGGGTGTGGGAGCTCAGGGGTGGAGCGTTGGGTGTTGGTGTGTGGGGTAGGGCTAGGTGGTTCGACCCATCGAGCTGCGGCGTGTGTCATATGAAAACCTTAATAAGTAAGAATGTATATATGGCCGTTATATGATCTGTAGAGGGTCGTAGTATGTAAACACTATCATCATACAGGTTACAGATGAAAACCTTAAAAAGTAAAAACGGCCGATATTATTGATTTTAGTGGGTATATAGATTGTTTTTCGGTTGCCCCTTCTCAATGACCGTTAACGGGGAATTGTCAGTTTCAACGACGAAATGTGTTCCAGCAAGATACCTATTCAATTTAGTAATACAATACACAATTGCGAGAGCTTCCAGTTGAGGTACTGTGATTCTGCTGGAGTAAGTTTTCTACTGACGTATACTATTGGATGGAAAATACCTTCGTAGGCCTGGAGAAGCACTCCCGAGGTGGCTGTGGTGCTCGCGTCTGTTCTGAAGGTATAAGTTAGGTCTCGGTTAGGTATCCTCAAAATAGGGATGTTACTAAAATGATACTTCAGTTGTTACATTGCGTTATTTAAAGTAGCATCTTGTACATTGATTTTTGCATTAGTTTTCAACAAATCTGAAAATACACTAGTAATTTGTGCCAGATGTGGTATGAACTTGTTGTAATAGTTCACTAGGCCTAACAAGCTTCTAACTTGTTTCTTAGTTGTTGGCATCGTAAGGTTTAGAATCTTAGTCACGATCTTATCATCAGTACTCAAGTGGCCTTTAGATATTTTATGGCCTAGAAATTCAATTTCTTCAAAAGCCAGCTCTACCTTTGTTGGTTTCACAGTGAGCCCAAACAATTTTATTATGGCCAAAATATATTTTACATCTTGCATACAAGTAACAAATATAGATGTTAAATTAATGCAAAATGAAATGGAAATTTTTCTTTCATTCACAATGTCATTCACAAATGGTGGGAAAATATACCCTATTTCAACATTCGCAAACAACAGTAACATGATAATCAATGGACACATGATTGGTGTTGGTTGCAGTTGGTAAGCACACCATGTTGTCCATATAATCTTTAACAACTTTAATGATATAATTGCGATGGAACTGATTATGCGCCATATTAACAGGTTTCTGTTCTGCTTTCCGTCAGTTTTATTACGTCCCTTGAAACACATGTCACTGTGCAATGTGTTACTGTTCGTGTGTTCCAGATTGTGTCGCCTGCTAGCACAAGATTGGTGGATATGTGAGTTTTGTTTTAAGTCCTGTGTATGGGTTGTCTGTTGTGTATCATGTCTGTTTTTGTCAGTGTTGTCGTGTGATGTTATTATACTGGTAGCGCAACTTTTTGTTGGTTTAGTAGCCTGGTCTCTAACAATTTTGTGTATAGCGTCACAGTAGTTTGCCTGAAAAGAATCTGAGTTATGTAACCTTTCATGTTGTTTTGTCGTGTTCTGAACAGTTGCGTCCCTTGACTTTGTACATTTCAGTTGCTGTTCTTGTCACTTAATTCTTTATTAGTGATGGTTACTTTAATTAGTGGTTTTCTTTTCGTATGCTTTTCTCCCATGCATTAATCTCTTTTCGCGTGCAGTATTTTAAGTCCGGTAAACACCCTATAATTAGGTTTGTATAAGGGTCGTGCAGAATTGCGCACTTAAATGTACCTGTAAGAAAGGGTGTACAAATTCGAGCTGTGGCCAGTTGGTATTTCTCCACATTGCCTGAAAATGTTCACAAACTCGCCTATGTAATCTTTTGTGTTGGCCAGCTCCTTTCTTAGACCAATTAATGTACATCCGGAATCAAGCAAAACTTGACAAGGTCTATTGTTAACCATCCCCTGGTGGAAGGTTAATCTTCCCATGTCGGATATTACTGCATTTGCATTTTCATTGGCAATTGGGATTGTATGCCCGCATTTCAAAATACCACCATCATGGAACTTATGACAAGTTTGACATCTATCATAATTGAGGATATCGATTTCTGCTAGCGCATTCTCTTCACATTCTTTCATTTCTTCTTCCTCACACTCGCTTTCTGAAGATGAGTCATTGAGCACTGCATTCACACTTCTTAATCTTTGGCGACCTTTACAGCGTGAGGAATAGTGGCCGTACGCTTTACAAAAATATCATTTAACAGCACACCGGTACGTTTCTCTTTTACCCTGCTGTTTTTGACCATCATGTCTAGGTGAGCTGCATAATTTGGATTTGCATCACACATTTCAAATTGAGCATGAGAGAATTTACAATATGGACACTGTGGTGGATTGGATATTTGTTTCTCTCTGTATTTGAATGGTTTCTGTGGTTTAGTGATTGCCACTGCTACTATATTATTGTCATCGATGCTAGAACTAAAGATGTCTCTATTGGAAGAAAAATAAGCTGAACCTTTTTTTTCTAATTGTTCTAACGATTCAACATCAGCCTGTTGTAAAAATTTTGCAAAAGGGCTTGGAATTGATGAAATAATTTTGTCCATAATAATTAAATCCCTTAACATTTCATAGCTCTTGTTTACCTCTGCAGCGTTCAGCCACTTATTATAAACGTCTTGTACGTGAGAGACGTAATCAATGAAGGTCTGATTACTTTTGGGTTTTAGTTTGGAAAACTGTACTTAATACCCTGGTGCATCTAACAAAAAATGCTGCATGATACGTTGGTGTGTATAGTCATAATCATTTCTTCGTTCTTGTGGAATAGATTCTATTACCTTTAAAGGCTCTCCTGAGAGATTTTTCATATAGATCATGGCCCAGTGTTCTCTCGGCACTTCTTGGTATTTTAATTGGAACTCGAAGTTCTCAGACCATGCAGAAATGGAGTCGCCCTGGCAGAATGGTTTCACTATCCCTTTATACGTATTATACTTATTTTCTTCTTCTTTACTTTTCACCTTTGTAGTTGCAATAAGCACTTGTGACTCAGCCTCCAATTCTTTCATTTTTAACTGGGTTTGTGCTTCAATTTCTTTCAATTTAGTCGCTTCTGCTAGTTCAAGTTCTTTACGTTTGGTTGTCTCAGTTAACTCTAGTTCTTTAATTTTGAGTTCTTTACGTTTGGTAGCTTCAGCTAATTCTGCTAGCTCTTTTTTATGTAAGCGTTCTTGTACTCTTTCTTCCCTCTCTGCAGTAGCTTTTCTCTCTCTTTTCTCTTTCTCGATTAAAGCTTTTCTATCTCTTTCCTCCCTCTCTGCAGCAGCAATCCTATCAGTATGTTCTTTATACTCTTTCTTATCCCACTGGTCTAATTTGTCCCCAGTGTATCCTAGATCTTTCCCCTGCCTCAATGCACTCTTTTAAAGTTGACATTGTTACAAGTTATGTTTACAAATTACAATGTCTAATAATGATACAATGTTTACATAAACTTCAATAATACAGGTGTTAATTTACAGCTTTGTAAAATAAAACATAAGGTGGTACTTTAAAACACAATGTCGAAAAGAATTGGGGTACTTACCTGATCTATGTAAACTCTTGCTTTTCACCCTGCTCTCGAGGATAATTTTCTGATAGATTCTGTTACAGTATCTGGGCTGTTAGTATCACCTTTACTCTCTACTTCTGGTGTGTAGAGAAGCAACAATTAGTTTTGGAGCAAAACCACAAAAAGAATCAAACCAAAAGTTTTTTTTTTTTTTTGGTCTGTCAAGTCCAATTTTCAGAGGGGAGAACTGGAATGCGTAATATATGTTTGTCAGTTTTGTCGGTCGTCTTGTCTTCTGTCGTGTTAGTAATGTATCGTCGTATTCAACAGCCATGGGACATCAACTGAAACGTCACCCTGAAAACATGCTGCATATCAATTTATCACATCAATTCATTGAATGTACATATTCCTTCAATTTCAGTCAATATTCACTCATTCTTTCTCATTTGTAATTGAGTTTTGAATTACGTTCAGTTAGTTTACACACACACATGGTGGATTCAGTCTTACTTTCAACTTCAGATCTTACACGCTCACGCAAGTTAAGGTTTCAACCACTCACGCAGGCGATGGATTCAATCGTAAACTTCTGACACCAGATACGCTATTACCCACTCGTGCAGGCGGTGGATTCGTTCAAAGACTTCTGACACCAGATAAGCTTTTACTAGTCAGTTAGGCTATTACCACTCTCGGGCTGTTTGATTCATTCAGTCGTTAGACTGCACGCTTCTGACACCAGAAAAGCTCTTACACGCTCATGCAGGCGATGGATTCGTTCAAAAACATCTGACACCAGATACGCTATTACCCACTCGTGCAGGCGGTGGATTCGTTCAAAAACTTCTGACACCAGATAAGCTCTTACATGCTCATGCAGGCGGTGGATTCGTTCAAAAACTTCTGACACCAGATAAGCTGCCTGTCAACGTCTTGCAACGCACACAGGCACTCTAGCTTCCTCATATGCACTCAAAGAAACATCAGTTGTGCATATGGTACGTTTATCATTTATTTCAGGTGAACCTAATATAATCACAAAGTATACACAGGCGGTGGCTGCCTTACATCAATATACAAATGCCGCCTTACATACGATTATCGCACACAGTCAATTACACAATCCTATGCTCGCTATCCTCAACTAGCACTCTCGCAAGCTAAGCATTTGCTCTCGAAAAACACAAGCGTCCTCCCCTGAAACTGTCTGGTCCCGTCTGACGTTCCCAAACGAGTTGGCTGGACTTGTCGCACTTGACCCGTGCTGTCCGTAAACCCCGTGCTGTCCTAGCAGTCTCGTTGTACTGCAGTCCGTTCGTGCTAAGCAGGGTTATTCAGTATACTGACGTCTAGTACGTTCAGCGCAGTGTCCCGTAAACTGGCGTCCCCCTCTAACACCCGGCCTGGTCCTATCGGTGTCCTGTCTATGACACGTCTGTGTCCCTACCTAAGTCCTGTCTCTACTTTATCTACTGTCCTGTAGATGTCCTGTCTTATGGCCACTCTGTGTCTTGACTTATGTCCTGTCTCTACTCTATCGCTGTATTGCCGATGTCCTTATCTATGTCCTATCTGTCGTGATCTAAGTCGTCCTAACTCTATTCTGTCCCTTGTCTTCTCTATGCCCTGTACCTACCCTTCAACACTCTGACAATTTTTTTTTCTAAAAATTATTTGAGAAGCAAGGCTGCTTTTATTTCCCAAAACAGGTTTTGGTACCGTTTAATCTGGCTCGACATGGGAGCCCAGCTCAATTTAGAAAATCCGCCTCAGTGCGGATTTGAATCCATGACCATCAAGTCGGCAGACGAGCGCGTAGAAGAAGAAGAAGAAGAAGAAGAAGAAGAAGAAGAAGAAGAAGAAGAAGAAGAAGAAGAAGAAGAAGAAGAAGAAGAAGAAGAAGACGAAAGGAGGAGGGGGGGGGGAAGAAGAAGAGGTGGAGGACGAAGAAGAAGTAGAAGAAGCTGCCATGCATGTTAACTTATCACTTTTTATTTGTTTTTCTCGTCTTCCGCGCAACTTTTAATATTTCCAACTGGAACCAGATGTGCTCTTTTCCTGAAACTCCGCCGGCATTTTAAATCTGGGATAGGAAGGAGGTTGTGGCTTAAAGGGTAGCCTTCCTTTGGCGTGGCTCAAGCAGTCCTTCGCCGGAAACATTCTGCCTGTCGATTAAGTGGTATTATGATCAATGGCAGTGATCCGTGGCAAGATTTATTTTCCCAACGCAAACCCCTATCTCTTATGGCTAGCACTGTCTCATGTGACTAACAGCCTGGTTCGAGTCATTTATGATGTGACGAAAAATTAGCAGGTGTCTGCTCCGTCATTGTAGCTGCTATAGTGTGTTTATTTTTTCCCCCAATATAAAATTCAATATCTCAGTAACCAACTGAGGGAAAATGATGAGATTTAGCATATAACCTTATCATTATGTCCACCCAACAAAATAATCTTTGTTCTGGAGATTGTACGGCAGATTTCAATGTTTGTTTATATGCGGTATATAATTTACGGTTCAGGGATTAATACCATCATTTTAAAAGTATTACAGCTTCAGCAAGACACATCCGCGCTTTTTTTCAAATTGTCTCGCGGTTTTCGTTTTGGCACAAACAGCGTTGAGTTAAATGGTATTGTTCAGAGGTGTCTCCAAGGGGGGTTCTTTCATGAAACGTGATTATATAAATAAACTAGCTGACTCGGCCCGGCTTCGCCCAGGTCCTGGCGGGGATCTATCTATCTATCTATCTATCTATCTATCTATCTATCTATCTGTCTGTCTGTCTGTCTGTCTGTCTGTCTGTCTGCCTGCCTGGCTGGCTGGCTGTCTGTCTGTCTGTCTGTCGGTCTATCTGTCTATCTACATACCTACCTACCTATCTATCTACCTACCTACTTACCTACCTACCTAGCCAGCCATCCATCCATCTATCCATCCATCCACCCACCTACCTACCTTTCTACCTACCTACCTACCTACCTACCTGTCTGTCTGTCTGTCTGTCTGTCTCTCTGTCTGTCTCTTTGTCTGTCAACCAGTCCACGCTATTAAATATTGATAAAAGTTACTGGAAAAAAGGTGAGGACCATGTGTTGAAAGAGGAAGAGGGCTATCGGAGAAAGGATAGATTTAATTTTATGCAACCGAGAGCAATCATCAACCTACTGGAATCGTCCGACACAGATTAGGGTCTGAGCAGATCGCAGACCTTAATCTACGTACACAGTTACTGGGATATTGTGCTCCAACTATTCAGACGAATTGCAGGCCCTAAACATTACAGCATCAGCATAATGTCAATGGCAACAGTTTGTATTCCACAGTGATGAATTTTTTATTCCGCAAGCCCTCAGCGGTGAGAAACAACTGTATTGAAAAAAAAAAAAAACACACACACACACACACACACTAAACGCATTGAATACCAACAGAAGAGTAATATTACGGTGGAAACTGACATATTGTGGCATAGCAAGAAACGTGAGAGCAAGCACGTTGTCAACTTAGGGGACAACACACGTGCATACGAATCAATCTATAAACTTCAATTAAAAGAAGACCAACATCTTGGTCGTTAAGAAGAAAGCCCACTATAGAGACACTGACAACTATTTTCATAGTGCAAAACAGGTAATCATGTTCCGTCTCTGAATAGTAAACAGCAGAGTAAACAATCTTTCACGAAGACTCAAAGCGGGTCTGTCACCCATGTGTACGTGTGAACAAACTACACAGACAGCTGAACAGAGCCTTACAAATGGAAACATGATGACTAAATTACGGTATCATTTCTGGTCACTCCATACGCACATTAACGCACAGCTATTTGGAAGCTTTCACGAAGTCAACATAAAAAGCTAACATGAATACTTGTGTACACTTTATTAACCAGCAGCTGAAGAAACCAGAAGGAAATGAAAAATAAGGTAAGAAATATATTCCTTCTACTTTCCTGTTAATTTACAAATTATTTACCCCATGCCTCTGTGAATTCTCTGTCTTTACTAATATTACACATTGCACCCCTCTCGGGATTCTCCGTGGTGAACTGGTCAAGCCGTTTGACTCGGGCTCCGAAGGTTGTATGTTCGATTCCGGGCCGCGTTCTTCATTTCACGAGTGCATTTTTTTCGGAGACTCCCGAGGGTCGTCGCTGGAGATACGGAGTTCGCGCTTTGTGCGACGCTTTCCGCGCTGCGGAAAGAAACTGAGCCATATGGGATTTTTAAAAAAAACCCGGTGCAATGCAGCCGACCCTGTCGATTTTAAGCTACTTCTTTCATTGCACTCACTCCAATACGAATCCGGATACGCCTTGTGTGTCATCTTAATTGGCGGTGCTTTCATTACTGTAAACATAAATTTGTTAGCGAGAAACCACTAGTTTTTCAGCAAAACATCAAAGATATGTCACCGCTTTCGATGATTTAAGTTGTTTTTTGGACCTATCAAACATATATTCCTTGGGTGGGGGTAAATATAAGACGGCTGGAAAAATTTCATAACGATGCAACAGACAGTTTTCAAAATATGATCGTGAATGAAGGCATTCTTTTCGGGACATACTATAACACTTGCTTGTATGATATTTAGTTGTCTATGCTGCTCCTCTATTGTGGTTATCTCGGATTCTAGTCTGTCTGTCTGTTGATATGTTGGTCACTTAATCACAACGAGAATGGGTCAAATCAGATTACCATTCTTTTTTAAGAACTAAAGAATTTAATAGAGTAGTTAAGTGCCATCTGCTGCCTATACAGTACCTTGTGGTGTAGGATAGGGGTGTCTTGAGTATGAGGAATTAAGGCTGCCTGGATAGTGCAATCACTGCGAACTGTCCAGGTTAGGGTTTTCTTTTTGCCCCCGACAAAAACAAATCCACACATTTACCGATGATTCGAACTCAGGCCTCCCGATGGAGTAGTTAACAACAAGCGAAAAACGCATTGGAAGCTTTGGAGATGTGGTTTTATAGAAGAATGCTGAAAATTCATTAGACAGCCAAAATGAGCAATCTGGACATTTTGAAAGAGGCTTGGTCGCAAAGACAACATAAACATCAGAAAGAGGCAGTCTTCATTTTTTGGCCACATGATGAAAAGAAAAAAACTACATGTTGTGACAACTGGAAATATTTGTAGACAGAGAGAGATTGGGGACAATAGCGAGAGAAAATCCTTGACAGTCTTGTGGCAGGTCAAGGAAGGGAGTCAGCACACGAATTGATGCATGCCGTTGTAGACCGCAAGATGTGGAGAAGCATGATTGCCCACGCCAGTCGGCAAGCCGCAAATGATGATGATGATGATGACTATGATGATGATGATGACTATGATGATGATGATGATGATGATGATGATGATGATGATGATGATCAGTTAACAACGGCGTTTCATAAAATTAATACCATCGCCATCATTATGTGCCCTACCCAAGAGCGTAGGCGCTCATGTCACTCCACAGATCTCGGCCCTTAGTGTTCCGGATAAGTTCTATTGAAGACATTCCCCCTTGCCACTGTTTTAGAACATCAGTTAATGTTAGTTGCATAACCTTTACAGGACGTAGCAGTCAACCAGTATTATTTTACTGTTTCTTATTCCTGGTAAAGTTTTACGTCCAGTAGTTTGCCATTGCTTTCCGAACGACCGGCACTCATAGCATTGTATGGAAACCAACGCAAGGCGGTCTCCTTTCAAATTACCGGCAGCTGTGTTTCGAACGCGGTCTGCGGGATTACGAATTGAATTCATAACCCATTCACCACAGAGCTGGCTTAGAACATCAAGCATAATTTATTTCGGTTGGCCTCTTTTGCCGCTGATCCTGTGGTCGGGATGTTCTCCAATGCGAAGAACATAGCCTGAAGTAGAAGTCCAATGTGAAGACCACAGCCTGAAGTAAATCTCCAGTGCGAAGACTATAGCCTGAAGTAGATTACCAATCCAATGGCCATAGCTTGAAATAGATCTCAATCGTTAAAGTCGCCGGGCTTCATTACAGGCATCTGCAGGGAGAGTGTGTGGGTGCATGTGTGTGTGTGTGTGTAATACACATACACACACATACACCCACACACAAACACACACTCTCCCTGCATATATATATATATATAGTAGTAGTAGTAGTAGTAGACACCTTGCAGTCTTGACAGACTAAAGTATGTGAGTGGAATATGGCCAATATTCCATCACAATGTCTGGGCAGAGCTTCAGAGATCATGTGATGCCCAAACGACATGACCCCTCCCTCGGCCTAGTCTTGTGTATTCCAGAGGAATGGGTAACCAATACGTCTGGCACAAGGTAGGCTGCAGACGCTGGCGGCTCAGCGTCAATCCACCGAGACCTCACCACCACGAGCCGGTGGCGAGTTATGGCCAGACCCTGACACCCAAGGGACACGGCTTAGAGACGTTCAGCCATGTCCCACAGGTGAGGGCCTCGTACGAGCCCGGACCATGAGGGCGCGCACATCTGTCAATCACAAGTGTCCGGACCTGTGTAAAGCGTGCACTATCGTCAGACTCCCCACCTGACTTATAGCGGTCCCCGCGACCAGCGGGAATAGGTCCGCCATAGCTACCGCAGGAGATATTGCCTGTCTATTTGCAAGCAAATCTCCCATACTTCCACTGTGCGGATCTCGCGACCAGCGAGAATAGGCCCGCCGGAGATTTGCTCGTCTGCTGCGAACAAATCTCTACCGAGAGACTGAATAAGTAAAGAAACGATAAAAGTAGTGGTATTTCAATTGCGCTTGCGCTCCCACCTATGCTACACCCTTCATGTGTCTTCACAAAGTCGGACTAGAGTCAAGCTTCAACAGGGTCTATATATATATATGCGAGTGAACAATGGCTCTTATCAGCATTGTAACCACGCTTTGTGAGGCTGAAGTGGTATCTTCCTTGTTATTATTATTATTATTATTAATAGCAGCAGCAACAAAGTGACATATGTAATATCTTTAGATATCACCGGTTCTCATATGAATTTCCAGCCCCATACTGGGATTCGAACTCCATGCACCTTGTGATCCTGTGGTAACCAATATTCTCTCTAAGCATACTTTTATCTCCATAGGTGACTAAAAAGACACCGCATGCAACACTTTAGGAGAAAACAATAGCGGATTGTTATATATTAATAAATTAAAATGTTATGTTCTACTGTTGTCACATCAGTGCGCGAGAAAGGCTTGTCGGTGATTATTTTGTTTTTGGTCAATCACCAAGCTGTGGGGAAAACCACGAATTGTCAGTCATCAAGAAGTCTTACAGATAACGGAATGACATTCTAGCATAGCCCGCGTCTTGAGAGTTTATGTGATTCTTTAACCTTGAATGTTTTGCACCGAAACTGTTAATTTTGATCGCGAAAAATACTATCAAGCATATTGACATACAGCCAGGTGTACAGACATAAGGTACGCGCGCGCGCATGCACACACACATACGCACACACATACATACATACACACATACATGCAGACATATAGACTTACAGACATTTATATGGACATATAGACAGGCATACAGACATACAGGTATGTATATAGACATATAGGCAGGCATAAAGACGTAGATGCTGACATACAAACAATCATATAGACATACAGGCAGGGAATACCCAACACATAGGCTGACATATAGACATAAGGACAAGAGATGCAGACATACAGATATGCATATATACATACAGGCGGGGGTGGGGGGATACAGACATACAGGCAGGGAGTATAGACATACAGGCAGAGAATACAGACATCGATATACGCATACAGGCAGAGGGTATAGTCATACCGATAGACATACTGACATATAGGCATGCATACGTATATACAGGCAGACAGGATATATACAAACACACACACACACACACAGAGTCAAACAGACTGTTATCATACATACTTATACCTCATTATACTGTTACCTAGTATATGTGAAACCCTACCATTTCCATAAAATCCCCACACAATGGTCTATCCCTGGAGGCAAATGTATATTGTGAACAAATGGAAACCGTTTCGCACGTGCGACCGAGCGTTTCACAGGCACCAATCTGGGACGCAGCATTTAGTTATTGTTGCTATCTGTCTGTCTGCTTGTCTATTTTCTGTCCGTTCGTCCTTGTGTCCGTGTTTTCGACCCATAGAACGCACACACGTACATCATGCATGCATGCATGCATGCCTGCCTGCGCGCGCGCGTGCGTGCGTGCGTGCGTGTATGTATGCATGTTTGTATGCATGTATTTATGTAGGTAGGCAGGTAGGTAGGTAGGGAATGAATAAGGTTTGTGTATGTGGGTGTGTGACAGACAGACACAGAGCTAGCTAACTTCCGGGTTTCTCTGTATTTCCCTATTGTACCGAACATCTGTCAGTTGCTTGTGTCAAACTTCCAAGATTCCCCAGTAAAAACCACTCATTTTGAGTGTCAGTGTGTTAAATAGTGCTTTCCCATTGCCAGTAACAATGGCATAGCTTGTGTCTTCTTCTCTTCGGGTCCAAATGAATCCCAAACCCTCAACCAACCCAAGGACTTGTTCATGAAGGGTTGAATTTTACAGCTAAAATCTTTACAAGATGAGGTAGCAGTCTCACGCCAACCCTCGTAAGTCGCCTCTTACGATGTGCATGGTAGGTTACAATGTTGCTATTCTTTGCTTCCCTTAAGGGCCCTGTAACACACGAGCGATATTTTGTGTTTCTTTCTTTCATTCATTCAGTAGCATGTCTGCAGAACCTCGCTACCATATCAACCTTCTGGAAAACTTCTCGGTCATGAGCAAGATGTCCCGCGTCCGGTACACCCGTCTGGAGATTACCTGCCACATCCTGCATCCATCTTCTCTTCTGGAGATCATCTGCCACATCCTGCATCTATCTTCTCTTTGGTCTTCCTCTTCCTCTCTTCCCGGGCATATACCCCTCCATTATTGTTCTCTCCCAACTTTCATGACGCTGCAAGTGACCCCTCTAAATTGTGTGTTTAATACTACTTATTTGTAATTGTTCTCACTTTTTGTAAACACTTGCCAAACAAGAATAGATGTAAAGTAAACATTAGTAAATATTTTTTTTTTTAAATAAACGATCCTTTTACACGCGTTAAAGCGCATTGGACTTAGTTTAGTTTAGTTTAGTTTAGTCGACGGATCACCATCACAGCACACGGGTGTAACCCATAAGTGCTCCATTCTACTCCTAACTCAAGCCTGAGTCCGGAGAATCTCAGCTCAGTGCACGACCTCCGTAGCACCGGCGAGGATCCTAAAATACTTTGGGTATATTTTTAACTCGAAATTTTGCCCGGATAGCGACGTTAGGCTACCTTTTTCCGATTACCAATTGCCAAGGCATTTTTTTACGTGCGCAACAATACACACGGGCGTCCGATCTCACTACCCAGAGACCAGGGAAAATGTTGTTACTAGAAGTCCACGTGAAAAATCCCGGCCCTCACCGGGGCTTCCAGCACTCGAGGCGGACACCATACCTCGAGACCACTCAGCCCCCTACATAAGCGCATTGGACATATGGTGCTAGAGCCATTTGTATAGACCAAGTGGCACTGGGGGGGGGGAGATGTGGTCAGTTTCACGTCGGTCATCTTTACTTCCCAAGGCATCTTAGAGAGTCCAGGCTAAGTCGCATCCTCTTCCATGCGGATCGAACCCATGAGCCCCGGGCCGGCAGGCGAGAGACTAATCCCGGAAAGTAGGTTTGGAGGATGAGGTACACCCAGCTTGCACAATAGAATGGTCGGTGAACTAATGTCAGTGAAAGCATGACAGACGGTGAGGGATTTCCACGTTAAAGTTTTGTCAGACGACAGTCAGTCACGATCGATAATTAATTACACGAGGACATTCTCCGAAGCGGTAGAAATGGTGTGCTTCGGGAAATGTGTTAGAAATCACACACAATGCAATTTCTTCAGCTTCCTTTTCTTGTTATTCTTTTGTCCTACTGCTTTTGTCGTGAAGAGTCGCAGAGAAGGGATAGATGAACTTTTCAGTGTTTCGTCTGCCTTGTTGCTTGTACTAACGTCATATTTGATTTTTTTTTTATTGTCTCTTTTTCTCCATCTAGACAACTCTTCCAGG
>OY992877.1:93529082-93561582 GCA_963921405.1 Cepaea hortensis | reverse complement strand
TTCTTCCTACCTCTTCTATCTTCTTCCTCTCCATCTCCTCCGTGTCATTTAAAAACCAACTCCTATTCCTTTTACCCCTGCTACTTTCCCTCCCTCTTTCTAATTTTATTTGTTCTTCCTATTCTTTCGCTTCCACTGCTTATGTTTCTGCCTTCATTCATGTTATCTTCTCCAGCACTATCGCCATCTGTTTTCCCGATCATTCTTGCTCAGATACCCTGTTGTGAAATTATCCCTTCATCCGCTGAAATCTTTACATTGTCATGATTCAAGATTGCCCGGTATCTTTTCTTGCTCTGTTCCCATTATTCCTGCCAGTTTTTACCATTCTCTGGATTATGTTCACTTCTCATTTCGTAACAAAAGAATTCCATCAGCTTCTTTGTGTCCATGGCATGCTGTCCTTTAGTGTCATGGCCTCTGTTTAAAAATTCGATGTAACTATTACCACGTTTGGATAATCCACCCAGTACAAATGAAAACATGTTTTACTTATTATACAACGTTACGACGACAGTTCTCTTCTGACTCTCATCCCTCATTTGAAAGATGCAGAGGTGTTTACAAGGCACCAGATCCAGGTTCAGGGTGCGTCCTGGGCAACAGGTCCCTTCGGGGTCCTGGCTAACATAGTAGGATCGCGAGGAACCACCAGTCTGCACACCAGTAAGCCAGACATGGGACAACGGATACTCACACAAACCTCAGTCCGGTATGGCATCACACTGATGTTGGACAATAGGATGTCTTCACCCGACATATAGGACTTCACGCTGGAGATCACAGCCAGCGAACGCAAGCAAACAATCAAGCATCCCTCAATGGAGCATAGCACATCTACCAGCTCATTCCAAGTCGTGCTACAATGACAGTCACACCCCAATGTAGCCTTTTACACACGCCTTAGGCGCATTGGACATGTGATGCTAAACCCATATTTGTATAGAGCGATCAACACTCGCTGGGTGATGTGGTCAGTATCACACCGACCGTCTTTACTTCCAATGACATTTCCTGGTACCACTTTTAGGCCGAGTCGACCTGGAGGCCAGGTCAATTTTTAAAATTCTGGATACTTACAGAGCCGGAAGGCGAGCATCTACGCACTACGCTCCCGTACTGATAGTACTGTACTATTATACAACTTGTCTACAAAATCACAGCTCTCGGAGTATTACTAGGAAATCTTAGTAACTTTCTGACTTAAAGATTTCTTGGTAAACAATTGCACATGATATAACAAATGTCATAATTTTAAATGCTCACTTTTTCGTTATTTTGCATTGTTTCTTTAATTATGTCTATACTTGGTTTCTGGCCGTTACCTGTTAAAGTTACGACCATACGTTTTTCTGATTGTTTCTATTATTATTTTGTTTTTCATATTTATACATGTAAGGTGAGTTATATATCAAGATAAATACACAAGCCGTTTTTACCCGCGATTTTCTCATAACACACATTATGCACACATAGATCAATGATATGCGATACCCACGCGAGAGTTCCCAGAAAATCAAGTATATTTTTGCCTTTCATAGAGAACACAACACACATTACATCAAATCCAATCAAACATCGAAATTCCATTTTATACCCCTCATCCATTTAAAGGAATATTGTGCGTGTGAAAGAAAAATCAACACGACACAAAGAGAACACAAAAACTACAACAAATAATAATTTTATTTAAAAAAAAAAAGAACGAATAAAGGATGATTTTTTTTCTCGTTCATTTCCAATCTCTCATGGCGACATGTTCAAGTGGAAAGCATCATGCGATAATAACAAAGGGGCGATGAACAAACAGGATGTTGGAAATCTCGAAAGTGAGGCTGTTCAGGATTACATTACCAGTATGAAGCGGACATACGGGTTGCATATAAAATATTCAGCACGCACATGTGCCCAGTACTTCATGATTATGAAGTATTTCACAAGTTCTGTTAACATTTAAGTATAGTACTGCTGGATCTCAAGAGAATAATCAACAAGAGTAGTTCTAAAATTTATAGGTACCAGGTTAATTTATACACGTGAAAGTTGCCCTGTACGTCCTATTTGTGAAGTATTTCACAAGTTTTATTAAAATTTAAGTATAGTACTACTACTTCTCAAGTACATAACACCCCCTAGGAGTTGAGGAGCTAATGCATTATATGTCGGTCATTTTATACGCGTGAAAATGCCTAAATGTCCTGTTTGCGTAGTCTTTTATACATAGTCGTTAACATATGAATAAAATCCTACTCGTTCTCAGGAACATAGTCTACAATAGCTAGCCCAGGCTTGTATACTGGAAGCTTGTTCATTTATGTGCGTGAAAAAGCCCAGTATGTCCTGATTCGTACAACTATAATAAACAGACAAACAGCATTCTTTGGTCGTGCGATGAGAAAAGAGGCATTGGTGAATATCATAACAGCTGGTAAGATAGATGGGACAAGAGGAAGGATGCTGGATGGACTGAGCGGTGACATTGAGGAATAGTTAGTTTGTCGACAGATCATCCTCACTGCACATCGAACCATTCAGTCCATACGTGTTCAGTTTCCCTCCTCAATAAATTCCGCAGCGTGTAGAGACTAATGACACCAGTTCTGTGCTGGTTTATCAATCTTCTTTGGCTTCCTGCATAGTGTTCTTATTTGGCCACCCATCTTTTAACGTGCAGTTCTGGCAGTCTTACCATGAATATAGATTCACAGTCATCACTTGGTTCTCGCAAACGACTTACTTCTCATAAAACATTCAGTATATCAGCCTGGTCCATGGCACGTCTGCCCTCCACAATAGCCTCACCTGAAAGCTTGTCAGACCCCTAATTTCCGTGTACACTCGCATGCCCTGGCACGAAAATGAAAATAACCTTTGCCAGCCGTGACCGCCGCAGAGACAACAACTACTGTCTTCGGACCCACTCCATCTCTATCTTCCTGAGCATACTCACCGAGTCACTAAGGAAACATGCCCTAGTAAATGTCTGTGTCTGGAGCCATGTTATTGAGGAATATCTTCAGCAAAGTTGATCCAAAGCAGCATTGACCGAGATTTGTTTAAAGACACGAAGGTCTACATCAGCTGGCAAGGCACATGATGATGATAATGATGTCTTGTTTATATAGTTCTTGTTAAACAAGTTTGTTCACATCTTTGAATAGTATCACTGATTCTCCACAGCATAATTCACAATAGTAGTTGAAGTATTATGCGGGACGCCGGTCAATTTATACATGTGAAATAAATCACCCAGACACAACGATCACCGGGCAAGCCTCGCATTATTTCAAATACACATGGAATAAATTCACATGTATTGATCGGCAATCATACAACTTCTATGGCGATTTATATTTCTGGGTGTTACGTAAATACAACGACACCAAGCGATTAACCCAACCATAAAATGTTCGCAATAGTTTAGACCAGGCATGTCGGTGTAATGACGTGCTGTGTGCGTTTGCTTGTTGACATAGGCTTGTTAACTACGTACAATGCATCAACGTGATGAAAAACTCACACATAAATCTGAAATTGTGTTTTATAGAGAAAATAACAGGAACCACCTGGATTGAAAACTAACACATGAACAAGAAATGGACACATAATGGTACCAGAGAATAAAAATTGATAAAATTTATCATAAAGATTGTCCACACGCCAAAACATGATGAAACAACAAAAGAGAAGACTAGAGGGCAAACACTTGCACCAGGAAATGTTCTGGGAGGTAAAGGCGGCCGGCGTGATATTGACCACAATATTCAATGCGTGTCTATTGGTCTATAACAATATAGGGATAGTACCATATATCCAGTATACCATTAGATGTGGAATGGCTACTTTACTTTATATGTTGACTCACTCCGTTTCTGGAGTGAGTAAAGTCGCTTGGTGTTTGAATTAGAACAACCATCCCAGATATTGACCACAATATTCAATGCGTGTCTATTGGTCTATAACAATATAGGGATAGTACCATATATCCAGTATACCATTAGATGTGGAATGGCTACTTTACTTTATATGTTGACTGCCTTGATGAAGCCGCGGGCTAATAACAACAAAGCCAGCTCATATTTACAGAAGTCGTATAAAGTATGATGGTTTCTTGCCTCTTATGTTTTGCACTCTGTCAGGTCTTAATCAGATATGACAGAGCTTCGTATGACAGTGGAGGGTACTACCTGCTTTCTGTTAACGCCGAATGTTGGACGGCGCTCACCAAATCCAACACCAAATATTGTGTCTTCAACTTCGTGCGGAGGAACGAACGAACGAACGAACGAACGAACGAACAAACTTTATTTTCAAATGGGTTAAGAATTGGGCACGCAGGCCCGTCTAACATTCTGCCCTTCTATCACTCTCTTTCATACATTATTTCATTCACACGTCATTCAAGGCTAACAAAGAACAGCAACAATATAACAGATATGCATTATAAAGGCATGGGCAAAATGAGAACATCAAAACTACACGACACAGTAATATTAGATAATGGTCTGACACTTGTTATTAGCCATGTGGAATATACTGGCCTACAAAAATGGGACTGGCTGTTATACTAGGGTTTTGTTATTATTATTATTAGCTCTATTATTAAGGGGGAAGGTAATCCGTATTGAGATAGTGTTCGAATAATTTGCGATTATATGAATAGGGATTGGTGATGTCTTTGATTTCTTGTGGAAGATTGTTCCACAGCTGAGCTGCAGAGTACGTTAAGCTTGTTTTGCATAAGTCAATCCTAGGCTTCGGAATGTGTAGTATATTTAAATGTTTACTGTGTCTAGCATTATATTTAAACAATGGCCAAAGGTAATTTGGGGCATTCCGATGCAGGATTTTGTGAATTAGTTTAGCTTTATTGAAAAGCAGGCGTTTGCGGAATGGTAGTAACTGAAGGCGTTTATACAGGCTAGGATTGTCAGATAAATGTTTGCTATAAATTAGACTCATGGCCCGTTTCTGGAGTGAGTAAAGTCGCTTGGTGTTTGAATTAGAACAACCATCCCAGATTGTGGAGCAGTAGTCAAAGTGTGTCTGTATATGAGAAGTATAGAATAGTTACCTTGTGTCCTCATCAAGGAAGTTTTTAATTTTGGCGAGTTGGTAGACTTTTTTCGCTGTTTGTTTAATGAGCGCTTGAACGTGGGAATTAAAGGTTAGGTTTCTATCAATGATTAGGCCTAATGTTTTGTGCTCAATTACACTTTCTACTGGCATGTTATCGATGTGAAGTTGAAGTGATGTGTGTGAGCTTAGAGTTTGAAGTCTTTGTCTAGTTGTTAATAATATTGCTTTTATTTTAGTGATGTTAATTTGCATACGGTTTGAATATCTCCACCTAACTACATTATTTAATTCTTGTTGTAAAGACGACTCCATTAAAATACAGTTTTCAGCGTTTGTGTACACTGTACAGTCATCTGCAAATAGATCGCAGGACGACGAAAGATGCAAAGGTAGATCGTTAATATATATGGCAAATAATAGAGGGCCAAGAATAGAGCCTTGCGGTACTCCAATATTGAAGGTAGTGGTTTGAGACAGAAATTTATTATGTGATACTACTTGCTTTCTGTTTGATAGAAAAGATGATATTAGAGTGACTACATTAGGGCCAATTTTCATTGTCTCAAGTTTTTAAATTAAAATAACATGGTCTATCATATCAAATGCTTTCTTGAAATCAATAAACACAGTTCCACATAGACTGTTGTTGTTTATGTTCTGGTGCCAATTTTCTATCATGTTTGTTAGGGCCGTATGGCAAGAATATTTTGGTCGAAATCCTGATTGGCTGTCAACAATAAGCTTGTTGCGAACTAAATACTGTAATGTTACTTTATGGATGTGTTTTTCTAGTGGCTTAGATAGTGACGATAGTAAGGAAATAGGTCTGTAATTGTTCGGGAGACCATTGTCCAATGAACAAGATTTAAGAAGAGGGTACACTTTAGCGATTTTGAGAGCTGATGGAAAGTGGCCTTTGGTGAGACACTGATTATATACATAGGTTAGTGATGTACAGATCACTGGCGCAGCACAACGGAGAATCCGGTTGCTGATTCCATCTAACCCAGATGAGGTTGTGTTTTTTAGGTTACTGAGGTAAGTGAATACTTCAGTGATTGTCATTAGCGGTATGTCGGAAAGAATATCGCGGGAGCATCTATTCTCGCAAAATGATGACAATAAAGATAAGTTGCAAGGAGAATTAGGTATTGAAGCCTTCAACTGGTCTATGTCAGTTTGAAAAAAATTACTGAATTGGTCGCATGTAATATGATTTGATGGTAAAGAATTTCGGAAGTTATACTTGTTTGTCAAGGTGTTAATTGCCTTCCATATATCCTTACTATTTGTTTTATCCATTACTAAGTCCTTAAAGTAATTTTTTCTTTTCCTGTCGTATGTTATATTGAACTTTGTTTCTAAGAGTACGGTATGCACTGAGATCCCGCTTTTTATGAGCTTTATCTCTGTCTCTCATAATTTCAAGTATTTCCTGGGTGATCCAAGGTGGCTTGACGTGGTGTTTTACTCGAACTTCCTTGACTGTCACATGTCTATCAAAAACATTAATAAAGGTTTTCATCCAGAATTCCAGAGCATCATCCGGGTCAGGAAGCTGATAAACATTGTCTAGAGGTGAACTGAGCAAGTCCTGTAAAAATGCATTTTGGTTGAAATTTTTGTAATTTCTATATTTTATACTTATGTGTTTATGTTTAGGAGTTTTAATTCCTTTTTTCGACCACGTGCAGCATATTGGGTAGTGATCGCTCATTGCACAATTGGGTACGGTGCATTCTATGATGTTGTCTGAACAAGTTACATAAATGTGATCTATGACTGTTGAAGATGACTTTGTTACTCTAGTAGCTTGTTGTATTATTTGTTGGAAATTGTATGATGCAATTATATTTCCCCATATTATGTTGGATTTATTGGTGTCAATGTTAAAGTCTCCGATTAGTATAATTTCCTTCCAAGAAAAGAAAACCACATCCATCATGGTAGTAAAGTTTTCGTACCAGACGTGTCCAGCACTGGGATTTCGATAGAGGTAGCCAATTATCAGGGGTGTGCGGTTTTGAAGTTTTAGTTCTAACCAAATACATTCTATATCGCAAGTTTCAAAGTCTAGCCTACGGTGAGCATTTAGTAAATTAGAAACATAGGTTACTATGCCTGTCTCTTGTTTCCTACAGGAATCCCTTCTAAAATCTTTGTACCCTTTAATAGAGATGTCCTCATCTGAAGTTTCATCATTAAGCCTACTTTTACTAAGGCCGAATAAATGAAAATTTTGATTAAGAATAGAAGATAACTCTGGTAGCTTGTTAAATAAGCTGCAAATGTTTAAGTGTCCAAGGCGTATTCCTGACTTATTGAGCCAGTGTTGCCACTTCTCAGACATTTCATCCATGAAGAAATTGTAAATTAGTCAAAGTTAAGCAAAAATACAAGATTATAAAAAAATCACAATTACATTAACTTACAAAATATCAGTAATACAAATCGATAAGTAAATGACAATATTATAACGATATAACTAATTAGACAAACGAATATAATGCAAACAAGGAACAAAACGAATTAAAGAACATACAACAAATAATTAACCTGAAAATACTACTTCACAAGCTAAGTACCAACTGTTATCCAAAAGAATCAATAAATGACTATACAAGTCAATGTCTCTGTTTAAAGCGGGGAGTGAAGACCCCCTCACTCAGAGTATTAACGCGATAAAAAGTATTATAAAAGATATCTAACTAAGTGTCAATCTCTGTGACTTCAATACGAGTCAATGTTTACAGCCACGTACAATCTAATACGTTGCTATATAAATCAATAACCAAGTATGCGCATAAACTTTCTAGGAGAGGCTCTTTCTTGTACCGCGATCCGGTGTTGCTTTGTGCTGAATTGCTAGTAAATACCAGGCTGTGTTGGTTCTTGGTACAGCGACATCATAAATGCCTGCCGAAGTGAAGCTGGGTGAGGTATAACAACTCTGGGTTACAATGGAATGGATACTGTTGATTTCTCACGGGTGTGTAACGACTTCCAACTACAGGCTCTGATTCGTGGCTAACAGGAGGCTGTGGTGGCACGTTGTTGTTACTACTGGATTGATCTTTGCTGTGGAGAAGAGGGAACGTATCTTTATAATTATCACCCTCCTGTGTGAAAGAGGGCGTATTGTACGGATTTGGTGTGGTGGAAATGTTCCGTCTGGCTTGGATATCAGGTGCCGTGGTTATGAGTGGTCTGCTCTCTTCTGGCCTATTGGTACTTGATGTGGCGGCAGTATGTCGTCTGGCTTGAGTTTGAGGTGGTGTAGCTAAAAGTGTCCTACGCGATCCAGTATTGGATGTAGGTTGTGTACGTTCAGGGTATTTAATATATTTGGCGAGCAAGCTGGTGCCCAATGGTGCCCAAGCTGGTGCCCAATGTAGACAGAGGAGCGCAATTGAGAGTCTACAAGTCTTATCCTGGTGCGAGAACACGCAGCCTGAAGACTAAATATCATAGAAGGATAGATCAAACCCTACACCTTAGTCGGCAAATGGTCTAGCATCAAAACTTCGACAGGCGAACAGTTAGAGCATGCTTTGCTGATCCGACAGCTTCTGCAGCTTTTCTTATTCTAGATGTCACCCAACCAATTGGGTGCTGATCTGTTTCAGCCTGCCTGCTTCAATGAATGCTTGGGGCTGGGACAAAATCCGAATATCAGGTTATAAACCCAATGCACCGGGAACTAAAAATAAAAATAGAAACCTGAAGCTACATCTCACAACCTGGACATAAGAACCATGTGTACGGGGCTTTCCACTGATCTGACAGATATTGACGACACGAGAAAAACAAATATGATTGATTTCGAACTCAATCTTCTTAACATTGTTAATGCTGGCCTGCAGGATACTCGTCTCCCCAAGGAAAGATCGCTCAGGGAAAACAATGACACCATTTTTGGAAGGTTAGAAGACATGAAGAAATAAGGCAACATGGAGTGGGCTTTGCTGTGAAGAATTCACTACTGGGAATGATTGAATTGTCACCTTGTGGTAAAGAAAAACTATTATCTCTGCGCTTGGCAGACTCTTGTGGTTTTGCTACAATTATCACTGCATATGCAACGGGACTCACTTCCTATGACATTGTGAAGAATTCCTTCTATAAGGAGTTAGTATTTGTGATCAATGCAGTTAAAAAAAATTGACTGCGTTTATATACTCGCTGATTTTAATGCTCGCGATGGGAATGACTGGAATTCATGGTCAGTGTGCTTTAGAAAATGAAACATCTGTCGTATGAATGCATAAGGGACAAAAGCTGCTGGAGCATTGCACCAGAAACAACCTCTATATCACATACTCCTATTTGTAAACAAATGAGAAGATCACGTGGAAACATGCAAGATCCGGCCAACGACATCAGCTGGACTTCATCATCACATGGAAACAACATTTTAATCAAACATCATTAACACGTCGTTACCACAGTGTTGATCGTCGTACTGGTCATTCTTTAGTTGCTACACAAGGTTAGATTGAGAGTAAAGAGAATCTACGCCGATCTTACCTTCATTTTGGCCAGCCACGCTCCCAGGCTCAAATTCGCGTTCTCTTAACATCACCAGCGCTGTTCTACATCAGTTTCTCTCGCTCACCCGCCATTTAACAAACATGCGAAACCCAAATGATTCTCACTGCTAGTGTGATAAGACTAAAAGTCACCGATGACTTGAAGACACATGTGTACTACTTTACAAGGTCGGAGATTTTATTATTTTAAATAATGTTGATTTCCCTAAGGACCTGTAACACCCCTAAGCTCCATTTTTATAGACCAATCAAAAGTCGGTGAGTGGCGTGGTCAACATCACGCCGACAGCCTTGACCTCCCAGGAAAATTCCTGGCACCCGTTTTTAACCCATGCGTTATGTGAGAGCAATTATTAAAAAGAAGGTTTAACGGCGAAATATTCGACTTCGTTGCACTGGGTTTTGTCCCATGTATCTGTACGCAGGACTGCCCGCCGAAAGCATAAAACGTCGCATAAAACACGAACTTGGTAGCTTCAGCGACGACCCCCAGTAGTCATGGAAACAATAGCACTCGTGAACAGAATTACGGAGACCGGAATCGAACCCAGAACCTCCGAAGCGCAAGGCAGACGGTTCAACCTCTTCGGTCCTGAAACCGCACGTATAATTAATTTACACCTACTTCATTCCTCTTCACTGTTTATTTTCATGTAACTTCAGGTGTTTCTGACAGGCGGCGATCACGTTCCTCCTCAGCCATGTGTCTACCAATCCCTTGATATGCTCCAAACATGTCAGTTTCCATGACACCCTGCTAAACTGCCCAACATCTTCTCCCTCTGGCCTCAGCTGTCTCTAAGTCCATCAACATTTTCCAGTTGACAAAATATTCTCTACCCCTACCCCCCCCCCCCCCCTTTTTTTTTCTCTCACCATAATGTGACCGAATATAACGAATGTCTTATCCTTATAGGGATAACAATCTTCCTCTGTATTTCCCTCCTACAATAGTTGATTGTGCTGTTTCTCATCGAATTCCCAGGAATTCCCCTGGAAGGAACCAGGTATATAGTGTATTCACAGTCATTGCACTCATCATCATGCAGCTGGTCAGCCTCAAGCAGAACACCTCTCGATTCTCGATCTTTTGCCAGTTTCGGTGCCTTGTCTATTTAAATGCACAACGTGTCGTCAGTTTTCTGTGTCCGTCTTGGTGCTGCTCTATCCTGGCCTCCCATCTCATGCCTTCCATCATTGTTCTTTCCAAAAATAACTGTGACGTTTAATGTGACAAAAATATGCAAAGTTCCATAACGTGACGATGTTTATACATCAGTTACCTTCCTTGTTCAGATCTTGTAGAATGCCTTTCTTTTTGTTCTTGTTGGTTCACGATATTAAAAGAATGTTTATCTAACATTTAAGCTCAATAATCCTGAATTTAGTAATTAGTTCTTGCGAAATAGCAGACGACTCACATAAGTATGTTGCCACATGAAAAAAGAGAAAGAGAAATAAAGAAAGTAGGAAAGGAGGGGAAAAAACCAAACAACAGAAAGAACGAAAGAAAGGAAGAACAGACAGACAGAAAGAAAGACGACAGATATTGATTATACAGACAGACAGGCAGACAGATAGGCAGACAGACATAGTTAGAGGCGGAGGCAGAAACAAAGTCTCCAGCCGGAATTGTCTAAGTGAAGACAATAACTTGTCGATGACATCGACTTCCAGGGGAGAAATCCCATTTCTTTTGGGGCGATCGTTTGCCGGAGCTTATCACCGTCAGTCGGCGTCAATAATTCACAGATTCCAGTTTAATCATTCTACATCAGTCTGTGTCTTAATACAGTGGACGTCCAATGGAAGAAAAAAAAAAAAAAAACCGGAAACGAGTCATTCATTTTATTACACAGGTGGGAGCGGCGGTAGTGCAGTGGCTAGCTCGTTTGCCTGCTGGTCCAGTGGTCATGTATTCGAATCCACCTCAAGACCTAGAATCTGTCATTGACCTGGTCTCCCTGGGTGACGTTGCTTAGCAAGGGTACCGGGAAATTTCATGGGAAGTAAAGATGTCCGGCTTGATACTGACCACAACACCTATCGAGTGCCGGTTGGTGTCTACAAATATGGAACTAGCACAATATACCTAATACATCTCAAGTCGTGAAAAATGGTCCCTTTTTACAGTTTTACAGTTAGTCATGACCGCTGATGGATTTACTGCTTAGGAGGCTGATGCGCTACGAAGGTGTTCAGAGTGCAATGATGATATTTATTAATGGACTTAATTCCAAATTCAAGCTTCCTTTAACGGGTGATTTCGCCTGTTGCTGTGCCTTCACTGAACAGTCGGCCGTAATCTCTAACTACATCCCAGTGTCCATAGTGAAACATCTAACCACTGGTGAACTTGAAGTCAGCAAATCCTCTTTCTCTTTGCCTGGCACTCTAGCGTGGCATCGACAGCATATCTGTTTTAGTCCTTGTAAGAAAAGTGTCTATGCTGCTCGCCCACCCGTGCTATATCCAGGCTAACTCTGTGTACAGCCGACGGAGAATAATACACAATGATATCTCCGCTTCATTAAAAATAATATACAATTGCGGAACCAGTACTTAGCGCATCGGCCAAACAACAACACGGCTTTAAGTTCACACCTTGCAGTTGTGTACTCTTTTCTAACCACACTCTACTAATGAAAAAATCAGATTCTCTGGGCTGGTCACTTGCTTGCTTGCTTGCTTGAGTTCGTTGGCTTGAGCTCCAACGCGAAGTCCTGTATGTCGGATGAAGGCATCCTGTTGTCCAACATCAGTGTGATGTTATACAGGACCTGAGGTTTGCGTGAGTATCCGTTGTCCCATGTCTGGCTTATTGGTGTGCAGACTGGTGGTTCCTCGCCGTACAGGCAGACACTCTCCGACTTCAAAGGAATCGGCGATCCTACTGACATTAGCCAGGACCCCGAAGGGACCTGTTACCCAGGACGCTCGACGAGGACGCGTCAATAGGTCTTGGCCAGTATATAAACCGGCCCTGGTGCCTTGGAAACACCTCTGCGTCCCGGCTGTTCACTTAACTCGTATGCCAGATCACAGGCTCCCTAAACAAATTTTTTATGGCGAGCTGAGTTGTGGTAAACGCTCCAAAGGTGACCAGAGGAAACGCTTTAAAGACACTCTGAAAATCTCACTGAAAGCTTTTGGAATTCATCTCGACACCCGGGAGACTGCTGCTAAAGACAGTAATTCGTGGTGTACATCATTACATAAGGGGTCAGTCACTTGTGAAGCAACCAGGACTGCAAGAGCTGTGAAGAAAAGGCTGGACAGAAAAACCACTGCAGGAGATCCTCCTCCTGGAACATCAAGCATTCTTTGCCCACATTGTCAAAGAACATTTCGAGCCAAAATAGGCCTTATCAGCTATCTTAGAACTCACGGCTCCATACTTTCAACCCCACTGGATGAAATGAATGGTCATCATCATTCTTGATGGACAAACAACAACAACTCTTTTCTAACCACAACTGCTCTGTTCATGTACATAGTGATCAACTAGAGTTTAAGTGTAAGAAATCGGCAATGGTGTGCTCGTCTTCGGGAAGAAGGACATAACACAATGAAATAATCAAGTAAATAGAAACATTCTTAAACAGATGAATGGGTACAACTATCTTGAAGTAATCATAACATCTATACCCTGTATAGATCAGAACAAGAATTACCTTGGCAAACGTAGCCATTTGCAAGATAGAAAACACACTCACCAATAAAAGGGAGCAATTGCAGTTAGGAAATGGGGTGTTATATAGATACTAGAACGCGTATTCACCTGAATCATGAACAATAATAAACAACACAGAAACGTCTAATAGCTGCAGAAATTTGATTTCTATTAGAAAATGCAAAGAATACGACGGAAAGATGGAAAACGAATGGGGCAGTTCTTCGAGATATAAACTTTCTACTAGCTGTACAGGCCCTAAATAGTGGAGCAAAATTAACACACAAAAAAGATGTTCGCAGACTCAGAGTCAGTCCTTCAAGCCATCGCGTTCTCCAAACAGTACAACAACATCATATAATAAAAACCAGCATTGAAATGCCGTCTACAAGAACAGAACGATTCATGCACTGGATGCCAGTCCACTGTGGTATCTCTGGAAATTAAATGGCAGACGATTTGGCAAAGGCTGGAGGAAACCTTCAAGCAGCCCGGCCATCTCAGATCTTTAGGGCTGCAAGAACACTAGTGAAACAATCTATGACATCAATTTAGAGGAAATGAAACAAAACCTACAGACCAGAAAACGTCAGCATAAACGAATCTAGCAGAAATGTACAGATCAAATTCTTCAGACTAAGAATAGGGCATTGTGGACAAAGCAAACCTCTTCCGAATGGTTTACTAACTCTGCTTCTTGCAGATGTGAAGCATTAAAGCAAACCCAAAGCATCGTAGAGGAGGAGAAAGAAGAAGACGAAGAAGAAGAAGAAGAAGAAGAAGAAGAAGAAGAAGAAGAAGAAGAAGAAGAAGAAGAAGAAGAAGAAGAAGAAAACACATGATAAAAGTTAATATCTTAGAAAAATTAAAGGTAGACAGTCAAAGTTTTATTTTCGAGCACGTTAAACCTAGTGACAACTGGCACACCTGATGAAAAAATAACAAGAGGAAGACATCATTGAGACAAGATCTGATCCCTTATTGGTGATATTGTGAGATGGCGAACCTTGATCGCCCAAGCTTATCGGTATGGCCCACGATGATGAATATGATACATTTATTTAATTTATTTGGACCTATCATAACATGTGTACCAGACAACATTCTGTGAAAGAAAAACGAGATGACATATGTTGATCACCCTAACTTATAATACGATGATCGAATTTATATGAAGGCCTATCACGTGACACCTCTTTTACGTGAAATTTCTTTTACATGTTTGTATTAAAATAGCGTTTATCTCCTTAGCATATAACTATTAAAAGTATCTTGTTATATAATTACTGTAACGGAATGACTAATTTATCCCGTAAAAGCGCAGTAAAAAATAATTTTGTTTGCATTGTGGTGTACCATATAATTCACATCCGGGTAGTCTAAAACGCTCGCACAACTAGGCTATGTCTTCATTTACAGACAGCAGGTTCGAATCCTAGTATGTTCTGTACAGTTTTACATGTTTGTCTTGTCCAGTCTTATTTCCTCTACTTCGACGAGTGCATATCAATGCCCGTGAATGCTATTTCAAAGACCTCAAGAAACAACATCTAATGTGTTTATGCCACAAACTGAAAACTACATCCAATTATATCAGCCACTGACTGCCCTCGGCGCATAATTTGGGCCACGCATTGAAAGCTACACACGAGGGGGCTTCAAATGAAAACCTTAAATGAATGTGTGTGTGTTTGTGTGTGCGTGTGTGTGTGCGCCACTGCGTGTGTGTGTGTGTGTGTGTGTGAGTGAGTGAGTGAGAGAGAGAGAGAGAGAGAGAGAGAGAGAGAGAGAGAGAGAGAGAGAGAGAGAGAGAGAGAAGAGAGAGAGAATATATTCTGAAAAAAGTAAAGAACAAATTTATCATTGTTTCGATGTACTCACCACTGCATTCAATGCAAGACCCCCAACGCCGATAAAGTATTTGGATTCTTGCAGAAAAAAAAAAATGATCTTGATCGCGTGTGCAACCATTCTTGCACCACATGTTACACCTCTTCGTCGGACAGAACAGTTTTAAAACTTCCTGCTCCACTCATACACTTGCTGGACCAACAGACATGCATCACCACACTGGATCTTTATTAGCCGATGAATTTCTATGGGTTTCACCCCTTCACTGATCAAGAAACGGATAACTTAACGCGGTTTTCTTTTTTGCGTTGTCAAAAGTGGGACAGCCATCTTGAAACTGACCTTAAGACGTCCCGTGGTTCGTCTGCACAGTGATGTGACGTGCTTTACACTCTTACCATCCTTAACAATAATATTAACAGGTTACAAGAAAATGGCATGGTTATTGCGATTTCTATCATACTTTTAAGATTTCGACGTGAAGCCCACTCGTTTTTCAGCCACTGACTGCCCCTGCAACCTAATTTTATCTTTTGTAGCATCACCAACATTTGCATCTTGCCAACTTTGTTTATTTCTGTAACTAGTCTCAGACAAGAACCGCACGCTGACTTGTATATGAGAACGCAGTCAACATCCATTTCTGGGCTCATGTTTATACATAATGTATCTACAAGACAGACCAGACCGTACTTATTCTGCCAACTTCGAAAACAAAACGCATTAAACTCGTCTAAAAAACCGGTATTCGTAATTACCAACACTGGAATAATGCCAGCATTTGCATGCTGGCTACTTATTTATGTCTGCAACTCTCGTTTCTCTAGTTTGACGACGACAGTCTATCAAATCATATTAATAAACCGAGTTCACAATGCAGAGAATGCAACATGAACATGAATACAACAAAAACAGAGGTAATGCAGGTTAGCAGATCTTCTAGTCCACTAAACCTACATATAAATAATATGCCCTTGTAGCACGCTAAAGAATTTAAATATATAGGGAGTATAATCACAGAAGAAGGCAGAATAGACGGAAACATCGAAATCAGAATGTCTGAAAGCACCTGCGCTTATAAATCAATTGATACCAATACAATAATATTCAAGTATACTTATGTCTGCAAAAGAACGACAGATAATAAATAACATATGCATATCAACCATATGCTATCAATGTCAAACATGGACGTTAATGAAAATAACATATAAGCAAAATCAACATCTACGAGACGAGATGTCTGAGAAGAGCTGCCAACTGAATCACTGGAGACAGAGTAAGAAATGATGTTATCAGACAGACAGTGAAATAAACACCTTGTGCCACATATATTGAATGGCAGAAGATAACATGATTTGGCCATCTCATCTTCAGTTACCAGCATTGGCGTCACATCAAAGAAGATTTGAGACTAGAGCAAGAGTGTATCCGAAAAGAAAATGGATTGACATCAAAGACATTGTACAATGAAACGAATTGACACTATTCAGTAACAATGGAAAGTTAACTATTTCTCCCCATGATGCTTGACGACAAAAGTAGAAGATGATGATGAACTCATGTTTCAAACAAGAGCTTCGACGTATGGTCAAGTGTCCTGTATCGTATTATGTGTTAAGCCTCAAGCTTGTCTATGTCTCTCTGTCTGTCCGCTGTAGTTCATACAAGAGTTACTACTTCTAGTGCACTGGATGGATTTTTGCGAGTGGATTAGCTTTCCCTATTACCAGTGTCCTTAGCCATGAGGCAAACCTTCTCCGACGTTAGGGGTACTTGTAATTTTCGTCCCTAAGTCAAGGACGAGAAACCAACAACATTTTAGCCTAACTGTCAGGTATAGGTGTTGAACTGGCTACCTCGACATTAGCACACCGGATGTTTAAGAACGAGCGTTCTGATCCATTCGGCCACGCTTACCTATGTGGTTTAAATTGATGCATATACAGCAATATGTAGAACAGTTATCCTGTTACTTATGCCTGGCTGTAGATCAGCTGCGGCATCCGGCCTAGCACCAGACGGTTTATCCAGATATATTTATTTCTCCTTGCATGATTGATGCCCCTGATTGCGGGTGTTAGATTTCATTTCACGTACAGCGGGCTTCAGAAAGAGGCTTGTTGTATGTCACTCTGACTGATACTGATTTGAAATCTAGCACTTCCACCTTAGCACATATATTGCACACATTATTTAAAAGTATATACATATTAAAGGCGCTGTGCTACGTATACAAGTGTACCATGTACCTCACTTCGGGAGTCCGCAAGCTCTGTGCTGGTGTTACCGAAGCCCATGCAAGACTTCTTCTGCCTTACGTCCTCGTCGTGTATTGCTGATAAATGACTCCCTGAAGCCTGAACTAAATTGGAAAGGAATCTCGGAGTTGATGACCCCTCCCCCTCCTCCTCCTCCCCCCCCCCATCTCTCAGAAAGGCCCCAGGCACTCATCAGTCCACCACCAAATCCCAGGTAAACGATGTCAATCGAAGATTGCGCTGCAACTTTGATAAATGAGTTATAGTATCCATCGAGTGTTGTTACTACTAGATGACAATTGACTTCAAATGTTCATTGAATTAAAAACCAAGTTAATGACAATCAGTTCTTTTCAAATGTCCTACGATATTACTCAGGAAGGTTAACTACGTTCACAAAATTCATTTGACAATATTTTTCCGATGAGATTGTAACACAGACAATAAATAACGCTAGTTTACACACATTTTGGTGCCTTAAATTGTATAGCGGTTCTTGGGTAATTTTGTGTTGTTGATTCCAAAAATGTAATCATATTTTTTCTATCAGCTCTTGTTATTGAGATAACTAAGAATTGCCTTCTAAGTAGGGCAATTTTTATGTACAAGCCTAAAGTTGGGTGCCATCAGTGGCATCTTGACTGTAATCTGCATTTATAATATATCTAATGAATTTACATTTATTACTGTAATACAAAACACCCAAAAAATGTATTAAAATTTTATCACTAGCATTTGTTAAATACATAGTCAACACAAAAAAGCTTTTCGAGGACTTCCTGGAATGTTATATGCCTGGACACTCACGCTCATGGGTCCAACAGTAATCTACCGTTATGTTGGCGTCAGTCTCTGGCATCTCCCTATCATTGTTTTTAAATCTTGCTGAAATCTTTCACTTTGCTCCTCACTAAAATCACCGAGATTCTCGGAAAAAAATGTAAATGGTTTTGGAGCAATTTTATGCTCTTGTTGCATCTTATTCATTCATTCATTCATTCATTCATTCATTCAGAAGCATGTCCTTTGCAGAACCTGGCTCCCATAACAACCTTCCGGAAAAACTCTCGATCACAAGCAAGATGTCCCAAGTCAAATACACCCATCAGGATATCATCCGCCACTTCCTGCACCCATCTTCTCTTTGGCCTTCCTCTTCCTCTCTTCCCAGGCATATACCCCTCCATTATTGTTCTCTCCAAAATTTCGTGACGTTCCAGGGACCAAGATATTTCAATTGTCTTTGTTTTATTGTCTTTAATAGCCAACCTTCTTCAATATTCAGCTATTGAAGTATGGATGCAGTTGTTCTTTTCTTTATCCAAGATATTCTTAGAACACGTCTATAACATTTTTATTCAAAGACATTTATGTGCTGTTCAGCTTGTTTAGTAAGTGTCCAGGTCTCGCAGGCGTGTTGCAATGGGAAAGATGTACGCTCTTAAAAATCTAAATGTTGTAGTTGTCCCTCTCCACAATCTGTCCCTCTCCACAATTTATTTAGTTGTTTTAGTCTTTGAAGAGCAATAGATATTCGTCTTTTAACTTCTTTCATTGTGTCACCATTGTTGCATCTAAGCTTACAAAAACTCTACAGCATGCTTTCAACTAATTCAGAATAATTGTTTCTTTTAACTTTATCCAGAAAATAATTTTGCACATCTAAAACAAATGATGACCAGGCTGTGGACTCTATTTTGTTCATCGAATCAATAAAATTTGGATCGTTATTAACTTTATAATTTGAGGTTCATTAACAATTCCAGCTTTAAGTTTGTCTATGCTCAATTCCGGAAACTTTCTGCATATTTAATTAAAACGGGTACCATCTTCGTTTAGTGCCTTAACAAATTGTTTCATCAAGCCAAGCTTTATAAGCAATGGTGGCAGTAAAATTCTTTTTCGATCAATGAGAGGCTTGTTAACAAAAATTTTTTTCTCCAACTTTCAATTCATCTTTTAACGGCCACTGTTTATTTGTCCAGTGCATATCGTTTGCCCCGCTAACCCACAAACATATAAAGCATGGATATTTGGTGAATTCCCTTTGCTGGCCAAGATAGAAGTTTATCATTTTAAGATCTTATTGTCCAAATAAATCAATTTGTCCAAAACTGTGCTTATTGTAGCATCATCCTCCTTCATTGTAGTACAGTGAGCAATTTGAATCGAGCCACATCTGTTACCATTGTGTAAGAGAACACCTTTAAAACGTCCTTTAGAGCTACCAATAAAAAGTCACTACTCATATGCTGTATAACCTACACCCATTTCGTTTACAAGACCTCCTACGTTAGTACAAACCACAAGATTGTTTTCCTTACAATGGAAGAAAACCTTGCTCTCTGCTGCGATAAAATGTAACTTTAGTTTAAGCAGTCAGGTAATCTTTTTTCTTTCAATCTTGAAGCCAAAAGTTCTAAATATTCCTTGGAGAGATATAGCTCTCGGTTTAGATAATCCAGTTCACGCTGGTCGACGCGTTGAGCAGCTGGAAAATCATCATCGAAATCACTATCACTGTCACTTGTCATTCCACATGCTACTGCTGTCTTATCTTCTATCAGGGAGTTGGAAAAGTGACTGAAAGTTGGAATTGGTATGTCATCTCCGTGTGGAACAGGTCGTCTAGCAGAATCTAAATTCGGATATTTCCATATTTTTGTGATTTTTTCCCCATTAATATTGACAACACAGAAATAACTGTCGTCATAATGGTCCTTGGGCTCTCTCCAAACCATTGGAATTACATCCCACAAGACCACTGTCGCAGTTGTTCAACACATGTTTTGTACACAATATGAGGAACCCAAGACTTGCCTTGGTCACCTAGGTTTATTTTAAAGTAAGCAAAGTACGCCTTTTTCACAAAAACAGTAATATGCTTCCTATGTTATTTTTTCAAAGTGTACTCTGCACAAATAAAAAAAAAAAATCCGGTGAAAGAAGTCATGCCCTTCTTGAAGGCACAACAATGTTTATTTTTATAGGGCTAAGAACTTTATACACGAAAGATGAGTGATTGGAAAGGCAGAATGTAAGACGGACCTGCTTGCCTAATTTGTGACCCTTTGAAAATAAAGTTCGTTCGTACGTTCGTTCTCCCCCCCCCCCCCGCCATCTCTCCCAATAATAGTAATAATAATAATAATAACAACAACAGCAGCAGCAGCAGCAGCAGCAGCAGCAGCAGCAGCAGCAGCAGCAGCAGCAGCAGCAGCAGCAGCAGTAGTAGTAGTAGTAGTAGTAGTAGTAGTAGAAAAAGAAAACACGTTTCACAGTTTGGGATGACACAGCTCAAGGCACGCCACTTCATCTTTAATTGAACACTTTCAGACCATAGTTGACGTCATGTCGAGTGACATTAACAATGTTTGACACTTCGGTTTCTAAAATAAAATATGCAGCTCAAAACATAAAGTGGCTTTTTGCTGTTGACGGCAGCGAGAGTTTGATGGCACATTTCGCTGTGCTCCATTCAACCTAACACCGGTCATTATTAACTATAAAGAAAGTAGAGATATATCTCATGATATGCAAAACACAGGATACACATCGATTAACGTGCACGGGAAGAACAATGGAACTAATTCTAAGATGAAAGTTGAAGGCAGTTATGCTGCTTGTCTGCGTAAAGTCTTAAGTTGAAAATAAAATAATTGAGACTTTTGCAGCATATATACATTTGACAAAGTATGAAGTATAAAGAAATCAGGACTAAAGTTGGGGTTATAGCAGCGCTAGATTTTATAAGAAGACAACAATTTAAATGGTTTGGCCATGTAACTAGATTACCAACTAACACAGTGGTTCTCAACCTTTTTTTGGCCCGTGCCCCCCTTCACCATATTTTTAGGACGTCATCCCCCCCCCCCCCCACCATATTTTTATAACGTCCTCCCCCCTTTCGTATTTCCTCCCTAAAAATTCCCCCTGCCCCTACACAGTATACGTAATAATTGAAGCTAAATTTAATAGCACATACTAAAACAAGTCTAGCCATCTACATAAAACGTGATTTGCATATCTACTTACGTTATAAAATGAATTTCAGAAGGGTGATACGTGCAGAACCGTAAAGTATGAAGGGAAAAACAATATCAAGTAATCGGTTCTTTTATTAACGCAATCTAGAAATAATCTTAATTCCTACCCCTGGAAACCCTAAAATTCCCTATGGGGGGGGGGGGAATTCCCCACCGGTTGAGAACCACTGAACTAACAGTATACTACAACAAGCAATGATGTACAGACCAATGGGAAGCAGAAGAAGATGCCGGCCACGTAAACAATGGACAGAGGGAATGGCAGAGTCCATGGAAATCTCGACACATAAAGCCCATAAACAGACACTCTTCGACTGTTTATGCTTCACCTCCACACCGCAAGGTGCAAGAGGAACAAGATGAGACGGGATGACATGATGGAGTAGAGGCCTGCTTCAAAAGATATACTGAAGAGATATATTGAAGTAATTATACGAGCAAGGTAGCTGTGTATCAAAGAGCCAGCTTCAGAGGTTGGAGCGCATACAGAATGCTGCCATGCGGTTAATCCTGAGGTGCACAAAGGACACACCAGTTATATGTATGAGGCATATCCTGGCGCTACCAACAATGACGGATAGGCATAGGGTCCTTCAGGCCAAATGGTACCTGAGAGTTGATGCAGACAGGGATCACCCGCTGCATGTAGCAATGGATATGGTCAAGGGTCATAGACCAAGACGAGGCAGGTCCTGGATGGCACAGGTGGAACTTTTTATATGTCAGGTGTGCGATCTAGAGACCATCAATCGTGAAAGAGAGTGGGTTGAAGTTCCGGAAGACATGACGGACTGGCACAATGTAATAATACTAGGTCGTGAGTGCAGAGAATGGGCAGCGGGCCGCACAGAGTTTGAAGTGCAACAGCTGATCCAGAGCAACACACATCAAGGTGACATAGTCATCTACACCGATGGGTCAGTGGTGAGAATCAGACGTAGTGGCTGGGGCTTTATTACAAAAGCTAATGGACGAGTCTTGAAAAAGGAGAGTCTGGCATATGAGACTACGACTTCCAGCATGAGAATGGAGGTGGAGGCAGTAATAGCGGCAATCCAGTAGCTAGAGGAGACTACTGCAACACACGTTATATTCATTACGGATTCAAAGAATATGCTTAGCAAGGTGGAGAAAGGAATGTTTCGTGTGGAATGGCTCTCGTCGCTTCAGAGGTCACAGATTGTGAGAATTGTATGGATATTTTGCCCTGGCCATGCGGGTGTACGGGAGAATGAACAGGCTGATAGGCTAGCAGGGAATGCACTTCTTGGCGACAGATTGCCTGTGGACAAGGGGGAGGTGGTCGTGCGCTTGTGGGACCAGGTGGAGAAGGCGGAAGAACAGACTGAGAACTCATAAGTGGAAAGAATGAGATTGTGGGGGATCGGCAGGGGTTCTAGAAGAATCTCAAAACTGAGAGTAAAGACCAGGAGAACTTTTAATCAGATAGCGGTGGGAACGATTAGTAGTATGACTCTTCGCTGGATGTTGAACGAGGGGACGGAGCACGCATGGGAAATTCCTGACTGCAGTGATGTCAGTTCTTAACTCAACTCAACTCAGCTGTGTGAGTGAACCATACTAATTCAGGTCAATGAATGAATATCTAAGGAATGTTCACTAGAAATAGTACTCCAAAAAGGCCCTAGTCTTAAATATACATTATTCACAATTTTCACATACGGTTTTCGAAGCCTGCTAAATATTCACAAAGCCATGTTCACCTTGATCTTGTCATTTGGGCAAGTGGTAAGGACTGACATCTAGAGCTAAGAGACCAGGAGAAGCGCTTCGCGTCTATCAGAAGTTTCTTTCTTTCTATCTTTCTTTCTTTCTTTCTTTCTTTCTTATCTCGAACGTTATCTCACTCACAATGCATAGTTGCACTTTCCTATTGCTGTATGACCGTTCCATATGGACGCACATTATTGCACAATCTTCCCACAAATGTGGAATGTTCTTTAGAGACTGTGTTTTATAACTCTTGTGTTTAAATTGTGTGATCTTTTTTTCATGAAATATATTGAGAGGATTTGAGGGAAGATCTTGTTGTTCCCATGAGATTTATTGCTCAGTAGGGGAGACAGCTAGAAGCACCGCATGCCCATCTGTCTGCAGGAAGTGCCCTAACCGCCAGCATGGCACAATTAATGGTGTCGGCTTGGAGGAAAATGTTATGTTCAGAGACTTGCTAAAAGCGTTCTTATAAATGTCATAATGCAATTAGTTCCCGAAGTAGGCACTTCTTATTCTTGATGCATTGGATGAGTTTTGCAAACAAGGTTCCCCAAACAACCTGGTTCCTAAGTGTCAGGTGCGTGAAGAACAATATAATTTGTGTGCGATCTTTGCTCAGGCCCTGATACATACCTATAAGACAGCTCTCATGTTAATTCATGTCATGATCATAATTGTTCTCATGTGTGTGTGTCTTACATTTTAAATGTGGGTTCAGGATTGTGTATTTAACAACTGGGGGAAAAGGGAATTTTGCCCAGTGGAACTAAGCAGTTGTATTTATTATGATGGTGATGAGGATGGTTTTGTGAACCGAATCTAATCTGAGGGGAATAAAGACTGGGCTTTGCATTAGAGACGTGGGATGATCACAAACACACACACACACACACACACACACACACACACACACACACACACACACATATATATATATATATATATATATATATATATATCATGATGACGTTGTCTCAATATGTTTATGTCACCACACCGTTGTCTTATTGTGATGCCTATGTCACACCAGGTGACTTTGTCTTGATTGGATTATATCGTCTCAACTGAGGCACCTGTCTCAACAGGAGGACCGTATCACAGCCAGATACCTCTATCACAACCTGTCTTTGTCCTAATGAAACTCTATCACAACAGGACAACTTGGTCTCATCTCTATGACCTTATCTTGTTCTGCTTTCCTGACTGATAGGAGTTTATATCATTCTAACATCATAACATAAATGGGGAGTCGGTGTTGATTTTGTGTTTTGTAATGACATTTGATTTTATACAAATGAGTATAGAAGGAATTTTGCATTTTTATATCAGCAGGGGGTTGGATGGTGGAGTTGCCTGAAGCTCATGATGCCTAGCCGTATTGACTTGTCAACAGTGGGCTAATGAAGAGTTGGGAGCCTGAAATCTGACTGGTAGGAGGGTCTCCATTTCTCTCAGGGTACAAAAGGAATGATGATTCTAAATAAATGACCCACACCTCATAGTCACTCAGTATATGCCGGGGAGCCCAACATCTTATCATCTGTCGAACAGTGTACGGTTAGATTTACTATCATGAGGAATCAGACCAACGGATGAAGTAAGAGGTTGTGATGCTCATATATTACCCTGAACACCAGGGTCAATCAACATTATGGTATATGAGTTAGAAAACTCATCATGTAATGTCTTGAAGAGCAGTTAACTATTATCACGATTGATTGCCCTACTTCAACACCCTTAGGTTTGGTATACAAGGATAGGTATCCCTTAAGTGCTCAACTGCCAGTTTTCTATCATTAAAATCCCAGAGGATGAACAGTTGTTGGTTAAAACCCCATGGGGGTGATTACAACATCTTGTTCATGGATTATTGAATGGATAAAGAGGAGAATTATTTTCAGTGTTTTCTGTAGGATTTGCCTGCATTACTGAAGGATGTTTTTGCACTACTGAGGGGTTTGTCTGCCTTACTGCAGGATTTATGTCCAATAGTATATTCAGAGAGTGGTGCCAGTCCTGTTCATAATTTACAGCTAATGATTTACAGAAAACTGCACTGATATCACCGAGTGTGGGATAGCCATATCGACATGAGACTGGTCGTGCTGAAATGCCTTGCTGACAATAGTCGAGATTCGGATATTATTAACCAGAGCTGCGGGAAGGTTGTCATCTTTTTCATTGTATTCGATAATGTAGGGAATTACGTTCCACCCAGTCTGAAAAGTACCTCCTATATTGTTTGACTGACCCCCCCCCCCCTCCCAGCCTCAACTTCACTGGGCCATACAGCCTACTTAGATCTCAGGTCATGGTTATTTTCTCTCGGAATCTCACTATGAAAGCAAATAACAGGGTTGAGCCAAGATTGTTGCCAGTGCTGTTGACTTTCCCTAAACCAAATCATTTATGGAATGGGATATGTTACAGAAGAAGTTTTCACAGTACAGGCTGACAGAATATATCATTTTGATAAGACTATTTTGATGAATTTATAGACGAGAGACTGTTATAATCAATATGCGGATATATTCGAAGAATTATTGATTTAATAATTTATGCATTTGTTGGCTGATAATTGTGGGGAAAACATCAGATGGTATACACTGAGTTTGTCATCCATGTGTTTGTAATTGATGGAGGGGAATTAATATCCACAGGCCAGACAGAGAATTATTTTCCCAAAACCCACCAAGTGTTCTCATTAAATGGTTGGATTGAAACCTGGTGTTGGTGGTTATAACTTGTAGAAGTTTGGTTCAAAAGTGGTGTTCACATTTGTTATGTAATACTATGTTACATTAAGGTTTGATCATGGTTAGGAGGGATCCATACACATAGGCACATTATAATTCTATATGGAGTGAGTTTTCTTCCTCTAGGTGTCTATGGTAGATTTCTCTGATCATTTCGCCTTCCAAAGGAGGCCCTTTCTTTACAACAATCGTGTAGGACTTGAATATATTTGGTTCTGTTCTTGACATTGGGGGTGTGGGAGCCATTCATAGGCTTCCTAAGGAAGGATGATTAATATTGATAACCCATCCGGGATATCCCTTGTCATTCGACCCACCTTTTCTCATTTGAAAAAAACAAAAAAACAAACAAACAAACAAACAAACAAACAACAACAACAACCTCACATAGTGAATAAAGGGTGAGTAAAAACGCGGGAGTTGGTTAGGCTACACACTGATAAAACTTGATAATAGTATAACTAGAAAGGTCTATATCTGAAGCACATGGAAAAATTAAATAGAACGAAACCCCGGGAAGGTTAACCCGGTCAACAAATGCCCGCAGAAGTCTGATGTGTCGGCCGACGCCGCAAGAATGCAGCTCTGCTGTAAACAGGCACAACGCAATCACGTCTGAGAAACCTCTCCGGATGAACGCAGAAGAAGAAGAAGAAGACGAAGAAGAAGAAGAAGAAGAAGAAGAAGAAGAAGAAGAAGAAGAAGAGGAAGAAGAAGAAGAAGAGAAGAAGAAGAAGAAGAAGAAGAAGAAGAAGAAGAAGAAGAAGAAGAAGAAGAAGAAGAAGAAGAAGAAGAAGAAATAAAACGAAACCAAAAGCACATGAAGAAGAGAATTAGAGACAGAGATTAATAATATGGGGAAGGATGGAAGTAGATGCAAGAGGTAGCTAAAGATAGGAGGGTTGACGTAAGTTTGTTGAGGGCTTTTGCTACATCGGTGCAAAAGAGGAAGAAGAGGAAGAAGAAGAAAAATAACTTGTTCCTTGAATTACGTACTGTTAAACGAAGGCTTAAATAATAGAGACCCGAAGCACTTTTCCCAACGATTGCTTTCACTTTATGTCCTCATTTTCGTTTTTAACCCAATCGTAAACACACCTCACCCGTTAGTGTGTAGTAATTACATTAAACTGTCTGTGTATTCAATAATGATCACCACATCTCTAGGGGTATCTTTTAAAAGCACATAACTTTATTGTATCTAAATGTAATATTGCAATAGATACGGGAATGAAGGAAGCAATATAATAGGTAATAACAATTACACTAAACAAGTTTATCGGATTATTATTACAGATCAAGTTTCCATTTTTCTGAATTTAGACTCGCTCGATAGCGTACTTAGTAACTTCATGGGAGTTATTTTGATTTTCTGTATACATTTGAATGTCTTCTTTTAAATGTAATATTAACCATCCAGTCCCCATTACATAGATGGTTACTGCAATTACTAAACGTCTATTAGAAAACAAAAACATTCTGTTACTTGTTCTTATAGTAAAAATGATCAAACGAAGAAAAAAAAAAACACGGTAAAAATGAAAGTAATGTACAGATTATGTCGTTTGAATACAATATAGACATTTCACAAAACGATGTTGATAACGTCTAGTTACAGATTTATTTAATGTTTGAAAAACTATCCACCCCTGAACAATAAAATGTTTTGCATATCCTTTACAGGACATCGCTGTCAACATCAGTATCTTTCAGCAGTATGTTGATTTCTTGACAAGATTACGCTCAGTAGTTTGCCATTGCTTTCTGAGCGACCGGCTCATTATCCCGCAAGTCACGAGCGCGGGCACCCCTGAAAACGTCGTTAAATTATTATAATGATTTGACGGTCAGAAACAAAACCTATGCATCATGGGACGATAAGCACGTGCTCTTTTATTCATTGGTCAGTACTTATCACATGACTATGACATGATCATGTTCAACGTACGCAATATATATATATATATATATATATATATATATATATATATATATATATATATATATATATATATATATATATATATATATATATATATGCAATAGTGACAGCTAATAAGAAGGAGACAGAGTGAGAATAAATATATATATATTAGGTATATGAAGCTAGTCCTATAGTTTTATAGACCAACTGCCAGTCGCTGGGCGACGTGGTCAAAATTACTCCGACCGCTTTCCCTATCAACCACGCTAATGCCGTCCGCTATTTTCAAATCTATGAATCTTCGGAAAATAGTCATCTACTATATAGAAAGACATTTCAACATGACACCAATTCTGAGGCACTTACCATCACTGATGACGTAATTTGGCGTATGACAGAGAATCTCCTTGTAGCCCTGTCTGAATGCGGGCGACCGAAACGCATAAATTATGGGGTTACACATGGAACTCAGGTACAGGAACGTGTAAGCCTAGAAGTGGGGATAGAAATAACAACACATCAATAATTTAATAATAAATCAATGAGTGAGGAGTTGAGTCAATACATATTGTCTCTCTCTCTCTCTCTCTCTCTCTCTCTCTCTCTCTCTCTCTCTCTCTCTCTCTCTATCTATCTATCTATCTCTCTCTCTCTCACTCACTCACTCACGCACGCACGCGCGCGCGCGCACACACACACACACACACTAACTCACTCTCACGTATACATAGAGACAAAGCGTTTATTTCTGCAATGCCTTCGCATGTAAACCGAGAGATGAGAAAATAAAAACATATCCATTAATTACTCAACTATAAGTTACAAATAAAGCATCAACGTATATTTATTTGTATTTGGGCCACTACTTTAGCGGTCACTGTGATTTGGTAAAGAATAACATCTAGACCGGTGATTGAGATGAATGGCCACACTAAGTTCATTGACCCTTCCAGTTAGGGTTCCACCGCGCTAATGTCTGTATTGTTATTGCTGTTGTACGGATCGTGTCTTAACAGTTGTACAGATACCAGTTATGCGACATGAGGACTTTGGGATATGGTGATGCCTTGGTTTCCATCTCGGTAGACAAACATTACACTTATTTCAACCATGCACAAACATTACGCTTATTTCAATCATGTTCACATATTACATTATGTCGTTCAAAAAGCAATGGCACACTACTGAACGTAAAACTTGCCTAGTACATCAACAGCAGCTGACAAATGCTGATGTTGATTGCAACGTCCTGTAAGGGATATGCAACATTAAAAAAAAAACACATTACACTTATTTCAATTATGCGCAATAATTACCACATATTTCAATCATGCACACAAATTACACTTATTTCAATCATGCACAAACATTACACTTATTTCAATCATGCACTTGCGTTCTTCAAGCGTGAGTGCTAGTTTTGGGTGCCGAATGCCCACCATCGTCGAGGAAATTTACTTTCCTAGGGATTCGACACTTGACCATCGAGCCAGTATACGACAGAGCGACTTGACCACCGAGCCAGTATACGACAGAGCGAGCCTCTTCGCTAGCACTGTTCCCACATTATATTTAAAAGAAAAGTTGCATATCTTTTGCAGGACGTTGCGATCAACCTTAGGCTCAGGTTGATTTTTCTAGGCACTTTTACGTTCAGTAGTTTGACATTGCTTTCTGAACGAGATGTCGACGATGAAGTCAAACGGACCGATGTCTAGGGGGAATGACAGCGCACCAAAGTTTAAGCGCAAGCCGTAAAGCCTTGTTGCCACGCAATCATCTATGTTATATGCATTCTTCTCAGATCTATTTCCTCTATATTTCCTGAAGAAAATGTTCCATAAAAGTAGCCAGTAAAATAAAGTCCCGCGGCAACGGAGAAACTTTATATAGGTTATTTAAACGAATCAAAATGTAATCTCTTAAAGACAAATGCAACTATTCCTAGTATTTAGCTCTGAATGTTTACCGCTTGAAATTGCGTGTGGTTTATATCATGGATGAGACAGCTGCCCGTAACTCACGAGGCTGCATATTAATGACAGGTGCTAAATTATAATTAAATCTTTGTACCTGGTTACTGTTTTCCTGAGCCTAGTAAGTGAGTGAAAGCAATTGTCACACGCCTTGAAGTATATTGACTATATGGAATTAGCTTCATATTTTATAGACCAATCGGCACTCGGGGTGTGATCTGGTCAATATCTCGCCGGCCGCCGTTACTTTTCAATACTTCTCTTGGTACTAATTTTAGGCTGGGTACACCTGGTAGCCCAGCAAAAGTTTCATAATCAGCCTCGATGAACGTGGAAGGTCATGGACGGGCATCTCTCATGATCATCAGAGTATTGGATTAGTTATGTGCTCTTGTCCCGATTATGCCAGTTGGTCAAGCCATCCAGGTACATGGTGTATTTTTAATGACTGTGCCGTGTTTGGAAATATTGCTATTCCAAGTTTTGTGTTTACCTGTTGCATGAACTTTACAGAGGGTGAATACAAAACATGGACCGGCAATATTTTCAAACACTGCGCAGTAATTAAAATACACCTTATATTTATATATCTGCCTTCCTCTTGCACTTTTCCCATTAATTTTGCCAGTTGTCACCCAGTTTTCTAGTTATAACAACAACTTTTGAGTATCAACATCTAATTTCTGTATTCAGTTTACGGATTTCATTTATTATATTTAAGAAAAGTGAAATCAACAACAACAACAACAACAACAACAACGACGACGACGACGACGACAACAACAACAACAACAACAACAACAACGACGACGTCGACGACGACGACAACAACAACAGCAACAAACGGACAAAGATCATTTTGTTATTACATTTTGCTTTATCAATGATACAACCGTCATAGATGCCCAGTCAGTGCCTATATAAGAATAGATACAAACAACCAGGATGACTCTAACCCGTATCATAGTAGAGTTTATTTGAGATAACATGGATTGACTCTCAGAGATCATCGCGTGTGTCAAGGTTTAGGTAGCTTTTTCCGATCTTATTAAGATATTTGCGAAAACTGATCCTCCAGAAAGTCAACATTAGATACAATTTTTCAGCGTTTATCAGCACTAGCAGTTGTTCTTCAAAGAATTATAGAATACTGTAATTTACTGCCAATATAGTACCTTGCGGTGTATGACAGTGGGGTCTTTGAGCCCGAGGAATTAAGGCCGCCTGGATAGTGCAGTTGCCGCGAACTGTGCTGGCTAGGATTTTCTTTTCGCCCCCGACAGAAAAAAAATTCCACACCTTACCGAGGGATCGAACCTGGGTCTCCCGAATGAGAGTCCGGCGTTCTAGCCACTCGGCCAGCCGCTCCCCTTATAGAATCTAAGATATAAAAACAAACTATACGCCTAAGCTGCTCTCTTCGGCAAAGCATATATAGACAACACTGATTACAATGAATTCTTAGTTCTTCTTATATTTTGGAGTTAAATACTAGGCTAGGCTTTAAATGTCAATAAGCCGCATAAACCAGAATTAAAAGTAGTCTATATCGGTAACTGCTTCTCATTTGATTTAGTTTTTTGAAAACGATATGAAAATCAAACAACATGAACTAGTTAGTTAGTTAGTCGCAGTTCCAAGTTCACGGCAACTGGTCGTCCCATTATGCTCCGTTCCTGTGCCAGTGAATATAACACGAAATGCTTTTCACTGCCCTATGTGAAAAGTGGAATAGACAGGAATCTCGACAAGCCAACAGCCCGCACAGGTGCACTGTGCATAATGATGCCGTCAGAATGCCAACACAAAAGTTCTCCACGGAAAATACAGTTCATCGTTGATGGAAGCGGCAGTCACTAGAAAACCAGCAGCCACACATGACTGCATTAAAAGTCAAGAGGATCGACTTAATTGCCCCTGGATTTATTCCATATTTCTCGGTCCCCTTCGCCAGGGCTGCCCGCTGAAAGTATCGCACAAAGCACAAACACCGTAGCCAAAGCGACGACCCCCAGGAGTCTCCGAGAAAAATGCATTCGTGAACAGAAAAAGCAATCCAGTCAATTCCAAGCGATAGGCCGTCCGCCATCGTTCCGAACATGCAGTTCAAACTACAACAACCGCGGGCAGATGTAAAAACATTCCAAACGAAATTCACAGCACACAGTGTCGCGCCACGGACTCAACTCAGTAGCGGGGCGACGGAACCATGCACTACCAGTCCAACATGAGGAAAATGCGACTGCAATCCGTAGCCAGAAGCATAAACACTCCAGAGGCTTAACGGTTGAAATGCCTATCCGCCATGTTGGGGAAAGGAAGTTCTCAACACAACATGAATATGAATCTGAAGTCAAAAAGGAAATGACGCAATTGAGTTGATTGGAAAATGTGATAGTAATACGAAATACAAATATTTCTGACAACGTAAAAGTAATTAATTCAATTTTAAATTGCAGACGGCAAAGGAATATTTGATATTCGATAGAAATGTTTGGTTGAACCCAACTTAATATCGTTAGATTGAATTATAAATAACATAGATAATAGGTCTGAGCGGCTTAAATATGTGGCTTCGGATTTAGTGATCTACATTGAAAGCATCTTGACAAACACAATAATTTGAACAAATTATATATTTTAGCAG
>OY992877.1:93471582-93526582 GCA_963921405.1 Cepaea hortensis | reverse complement strand
TAAGAGGGCACTGATAAGAGAGTTGCTTTTTGCAGACGATGGTGCAATTACAACATATTCTGAGGAGGAATTATAACGCCTATTGTCTGCATTCTCCAGTGTCTATTTTGAACCGTGTTTAACAATTAACAAACAGAAGACTTACATTCTGACGTAAGACGCAAATAGGAGATTATCAATCTTTATTTATCACACAGAGCTGGAGATAGATAACCATTTCAGATTTCTAGGATCGGAGGTAAACAGTAAAGTATCCCTAGACCACGGTATTAACATCAGGATTGGTAAGACAGCAATCACAATGAACATATTAACAAGAAGAGCCAGAAAAAAACAGAAAGCATAATGCCAAAAACAATTGTTCTGATCTGCCAAGCCTGTGTCCTTAATGCTCTTCTTTATGGCAGTGAAACCTGGTCATCCTTCACCAAGAGGAATGTCTTAACAGCTTACATATGTGGTGTCTGCGAAGAATACTTGATATTAAGTGACAGGAAAAAGATCTCAAATACCGAAGTATTGGAAAGATCGGGTGGTAGGATCGTTTGTTAAATGCCCAGTCTTCGTAGACTTGAAAGGATAGGACACACGAGGATGGACGATGGTAAAATTCCGGAGGACATTTTGTGTGTGTGGAGAATTACGGATGGGTAAAGTATATCGCAGTCGGCCTTTACTGTAGTACAACGATGAGGGGCATGAATGATATAGGCATTGATATTACACCTTGAGAGCAAGTCGCCGCTGATCACGTTGCACAGAAGGAAAACATCTGGGATGGAATAAAGGCAACGGAGAAAATTATAGATATATGCAGAATACAATGCCTGACCGGGCTTTTGATTTCGATAATGCGTATGTGTATATATTTGTGCGTGTGTAATGTTTGTGTGTGTGTGTGTGTTTGTGCGCGCGGGCGGGCGCGCGTGTGTGTGCATATACGTGCGGCGGCTGGGAACGGGAAAAAGCTTTATCATTATTCATTACATGCAATAAATGTTCTGCTTTTATAAAACACAAATTCTTTCATAACATACTAATAGATTTTATTTTTCAGTTCCCAAGACTTAAATGTTTCTTCCGTGGCTTTAGTTTAGGAGATAGTCTAAATCGGTGTTGTATTTTCCAAGTTGAATCTTATATGTCACTAGCTGACCCTGCCCGGCTTCGCCCAGACCCTGGTGGGGAGCATCTCATTTAATTTATATAAGTAGTCATATAAGTTCTCATTAAATTCATTCAACAAAAAAAGTAACTTAAAAGAATGGCCTTCCACACACCATCCATTATTTTTAATGAAAACTCTTTCTAATCACCTGCATGACTACAGTAACTTCTTAAGCAAAAAAAGATGAGTTACAATGTTATGCATTGTGCATTATTTTTTATGAAAACTTTGAAAATGCCTTACAGATTGTATCATTATTTATTATAACTCATATGCCGGTACATAACTATGGACAAAGAGTTTATAAATCTTTGAAAACGATGCCACAATATGACTATAAGTTATACAGAAAAGTTATGCCCCTTGAAATAACTTTTACAGAGTTAGGTCCCCTGAGATATATGAAATTATGATGAAAAATGAAAAATGAAATAATACTGAGTAAGCAGGCGATTTCACACTAACAAAATATCACAGTTGGCAGCTCTGGATTGAAAGGAAGGCGTGTAGAAAATTTCATCTCAATCGGATGGGCCGTTCGCGAACGTATAAAGGACATACAGACATAAATACATACATACATTTGGACGGAGATCCTTTTTTATATATAAGACTAGCTGACCCTGCCCGGCTTCGCCCAGACCCTGGTGGGGAGCATCTCATTTAATTCATATAAGTAGTCATATAATTTCTCGTTCCCGTTACCGACTGACTGTCTGTCTGTCTGTCTGTCTGTCTGTCTGTCTGTCTGTCTGTCTGTCTGTCTGTCTGTCTGTCTGTCTGTCTGTCTGTCTGTCTGTCTGACCCGGCCCGGCATTGCCCAGCTCCTGGTGTGGAGCATCTCATTTAATTCATATAAGTAGTCATATAAGTTCCCGTTCCCGACTTTCTATCTGTCTGTCTATCTGTCTGTCTATCTGTCTGTCTGACCCTGCCCGGCTTCGCCCAGTCCCTGGTGGGAAGCATCTCATTTAATTCATATAAGTAGTCATATAAGTTCCCGTTCCCGTTACCGACTATCTGTCTGTCTGTCTGTCTGTCTGTCTGTCTGTCTGTCTGACCCGGACCGGCATCGCCCAGCTCCTGGTGTGAAGCATCTCATTTAATTTATATAAGTAGTCATATAAGTTCCTGTTCCCGACTGTCTATCTGTCTGTCTATCTGTCTGCCTGACCCTGTCCGGCTTCATTAAATTCATACAACAAAAAAAGTAACTTAAAAGAACGCTCTTCCACACACCATCCATTATTTTTAATGAAAACTCTTTCTAATCACCTGCATGACTACAGTAACTTCTTAAGCAAAAAAAAAGATGAGTTACAATGTTATGCATTGTGCATCATTTTTATGAAAACTTTGAAAATGCCTTACAGATTGTATCATTATTTATTATAACTCATATGCCGGTACATAACTATGGACAAAGAGTTTATAAATCTTTGAAAACGATGCCACAATATGACTATAAGTTATACAGAAAAGTTATGCCCCTTGAAATAACTTTTACAGAGTTAGGTCCCCTGAGATATATGAAATTATGATGAAAAATGAAAAATGAAATAATACTGAGTAAGCAGGCGATTTCACACTAACAAAATATCACAGTTGGCAGCTCTGGAATGAAAGGAAGGCGTGTAGAAAATTTCATCTCAATCGGATGGGCCGTTCGCGAACGTATAAAGGACATACAGACATAAATACATACATTTGGACGGAGATCCTTTTTTATATATAAGATTGATAAGGTCACCTTCACTTACGATACTGTAATTTCACCGGTTTGTCTGCGGCTGTCTGTTGTCTAGTTCTGAGGTGGATGATGTATCTTAACCGGTTGATTCATTTATTGTCTACGTCTACTGTCAGATCCTGGGTAGAAGATGTAACCTTACAGATGGAGGATTTAACGCATCTATTTATTCTACCGTTGTCTATTGTCTGGCTCCACGTGGATGATGTAACCTCACTGGTTTATTCTAACTGTGCCTCTTGTTTAACCCCTGGTTGATAATGAACTGCAGCAGTTTATTCTACTATTGTTTATTGTCTAATCCCCGGTGGATGATATAACTGCGCTGGTTTATTCTAGTATTACCCATAGTCAGATACCGCAACTGGGTGAATTAACAGCAGTAGTTTATTCTACTATTCTTTATTACCAGGTTCCCATATTTATAATATAATTGCATATATTTATTATAATACAATCTATTGTCTGGCCCCATATAACTGCACATATATGCTATACTTTAATCTATTGTCTGGCCCCATGTGCATAATATAACTGCACATCTGTATTATACATCTATTGTCTGACCCACATGTGGATAATATAACTGCACATCTGTGTTATACTATAATCTATTGTCTGACCCGCATGTGGGTAATATAACGACACATATTTGTTATACTATCATCTATTGTCTGACCCACATGTGCATAATATAACTCCATATATTTATTATACTATAATCTTTTGTCTGACCCTATTTGGATAACACAACTGCACATATTTTTTATACTATAATCTATTGTCTGACCTCATGTGGATAATATAACTGCACATATTTATTATACTATAATCAATAATCTATTGCATGACCCCAGTTGGGTAAGGTAACTGCAATGGTTTAATCTACTATAATTCATTGTCTGAGCCCGGTTGGATGATGTAACTCCAACGGTTTATTATACTCTTGTCTGTTGTCTAGTGCTCAGATGGATGATGTTACCTCACAGGTTTGATGTAACTGAAATGTTATTATCGCCTATTGTCTGATCCCATCACATCAAGACACCAAGCATGGTTACTGTATAGATGTCGACCAAATATCGATTTACCGTCACCAGGGAAACTGCCATTCTTCCATGTATTGTTGTATTTTGCAGGCAGAGATAGTTTCGTTGCTTCGCGTGGGTCAACTATTGTGTCGCTGATGTATTGAAGATTTGTTTCTATATTTTCTTGTTAACGCCCGTGCTTTGAAAATGATGAATTGTGTATTATTATATGCTGTAGTTTTCAATTATTAAGCTGTCAGTTTTGTTTTCCGAAGACAGTGTTTGGGTTTTTATGAATTGTATGGACATAAATATAGGCTTTTAAAGGACCCTTTTACGTGCTTGGAGATGTGTTGGGTTTATGTTGTTAGTCCCATGTTGTTCATAGATCAGTCGGCACTCCAGCAGTGACCTGGTCAACATCACACCGAACGCCTTTACTTCCCATGACATTCCCTGGTACCAACGTTTAGACTGGGTCGATATGACGTCAAGAAATACGTGATAGTAGGCGATTACCACAGCTATGTAGCGGGCGTTAGCGAAGTTGAAAGGGAACTGCGTTGATTATGTCATGAGCATGGTCCGACGACGGGTCGACATCTGGGCTCATAGCCTGCTAAATGAGGGAATGCTGATCACCCATTGCTCCGTCCACTTAAGCCAAACATATGTGAAATCATTATCATGTTACAGACCCCTAACAGGAAACTGCTTCAAGACAAATGTTGACTAGAGTTATTTGAATGTTACCCATCTTCTATTTCTGTAGATGCCTGGTCTGGGGTAGACAGTAGGGAATCAAGACTTGTAAATCTTCTCTGACATCTTGCATTTCCATGAAGTTGAGGTTGCTATATTATTGTATTGTTCTCTACTTTTATTGTTTGTTTATTGTTTAAGCTTTCCACGTATATCTTTATAGGTCTTCCTTTGCTTCTTTTACCGAATAGATCCTCACACAAAGCAAATACTCAACTCTATAGTTTATGTTGTTATAGTCTGTAACTTTCTATTTTCATTTCCTTATCATTTAGATGCGTGATAACCTTTATATTTTGTTTTCTTATAATTTAGATGCGTAATCTAAAAACACGTGCCCGCCTTTATCAATGTCTTGCATTGAGAAATAAATCCACAGGTATTGATTGCCACTCATGTAAGGAAGAATACAGAAGTAGAAATTAGAGGACACGCTAGATACCATAAACATTGACAGTTACAGAGGCGGTTCCGGATTTCGAACCTAGATCCCCCAAATACTGACAGACGTCATGAACGAACATGTGAACCTGAATGCACAGCCAAATAGACACCCATCTGCTCATGCTATTTCAGTGGCTTCTAGGGTTCCCCAAAAATTGATATACTCGGAAATATAACACAAGGAAATATAACACACGGAAATATTACACGGAAAAATATAATACACAAATATAATACACGGAAATATAACACACGAAAATATAATACACGGAAATATAATACGAGGAAATATAACAAACGAAAATATAATACATGAAAATATAACACACATAAATATGACACAACATATAATAGAAAGAAATGCAACACACGGAATTATAATATACGGAAAATTTTTTTCTTTGTTTTGCATATCCTTTTACAGGACATCGCAGTCAACATCAGCATCTTTCAGCTGATTGTTGATTTCTTGGCAAGATTACGCTCAGTAGTTTGCCATTGCTTTCTGAGCAGCCGGCTCACATACCCCGTAAGTTACCGACGCGATTGGAACCACTGCTGATTCTCACCGTCGTCACGTTACTTACGAGAGTATACGAGATTAAGGAGAAAAGTCGCTAATCTCTAGGCCAGGAAGCCGGCAAGGAAAAATAGCACACGGAAATATTATACAAGGAAAAACAATGCACAGAAATACAATACACTGAAATATAATACACGAAAATACGATAGGGCTTCAAATGAAAAAGTTACATTAAAAGTTTGTTTTATGGGGGGGGGGGGGAAGGGGATGGGGGTGGCGGTGCAGGAGGAAAGGGGGGGGGGGTGAATATATTCCAAAAAAGTAAAGAACAAATGTATAATTTTTCGATGTAGTCACCACTGTGTCAATGCAAGTCCACCAGCTCCAATAAAGTGCTTGGATTCCTGTAGAAAAATTTTCTCTGGTGCATGACCCAAGTCGAGAACGGTTTATCGCAGAAGTCACGCCGTTTTGAAACTTCTTACTCCACTCCATTTATCATTTGGAGTAAACTTAAGGAAACTATTGATAAAACAGCGGTCGGGGTTTACGGCACTGTGGATCATAAGAGGCAGGACTGGTTTGCGGCTAACAGCCAGATACTTCAGCCCTTGATTGATAAAAAGAAGATAACTCTCTTAAGAAACAAGGAAAGACCAACGCGTAACACTCTGAGTGAGCTGAAGCAAGCGAAGAAGGATGTACAAAAGGCTGCCAGGCAGTGTGCGAATGACTATTGGATCAAGTTATGTGAGTCCATTCAAATCGCAAGTGATAAGGGAAACATCAGAAGCATGTATGAAGGGATAAAGAAAGCCTGTGGTCCAATGGTCAAAAGAAGTGCACCGCTGAAAACCTTGACTGGAGAAATCATCACTGATAAGAAACAGCAGATGGATAGATGGGTCAGCACTATTTAGAGCTTTACTCAAGTGAGACCAAGCTAGCGGATGATGCCCTCAACGCCATAGAGGCCCTGCCAACTCTTGACCTCCTGGACACACTTCCCACTATAACAGAAGTTAAGTGTGCTATAAATGAGCTTGCATCTGGCAAGGCTCCAGGTAAGGATGGGATTCCAATAGAGGTAATCAGGAGTGGGCAAGACACACTCGCTCTACAGATCCACCAGCTAATAGAGCTATGCTGGCGAGAAGGACAAGTCCGGCATGATTTCAAAGATTCAAACATCATAACGCTGTACAAGAACAAGGGAGATCGGAGCGACTGTAACAACTATAGGGGTATCTCACTTCTGTGTATTGTTGGGAAAGTATTTGCCAGAATTGTCCTGAACAGACTTCAAGTCCTGGGAGATCAAGTCTACCCCGAATCACAGTGCGGCTTCCGTCAGAACCGGTCTACCATTGATATGATATTCTCATTGCGACAGATGCAAGAAAAATGCCGGGAACAAAATCAGCCACTGTTTATTGCCTTCATTGACCTCACAAAGGCATTCGATTTGGTCTGTCGTGAGGGTCTGTTCAAAGCACTAAAGAAGATTGGCTGCCAACCAACTCTTCTTTCCATTGTGGAATCGTTCCACACAGGCATGAAAGGTATAATCAAGTTTGATGGCTCAACTTCAGAAGAGTTTGAAATCAAAAGTGGAGTTAAGCAAGGTTGTGTACTATCCCCCACCCTCTTTGGGATATACTTTTCACTTCTACTGAAATATGCCTTTCGTGATTAGGATGAGCAGTCAGGTCTTAGTCAGATATGACTGAGCTACCGTATAACAGTAGACGGTACTACCTGGTTTCTGTTAGCGCCGAACGTTGGGCGGCGCTTACCAAACCCGACACCCCACATTGTGTCAACGGCTTCGGGCGGAAGAGCGCAATTGGGAGGGTACAAGCCTTACCCTGGTGCGAGGAAATGCAAGCTAAAGACAAAATTGTCATGGCAGGGCAGACCATGCCCTAAGCCTTGGTTGGCGACTGGTCTAGGATCGAAGCTCCGACAGGCGGACAGTTAGAGCATTGCTTTGCTGATCCGGCAGCTTCTGCAGCTTGTCTTGTTCCAGATGTAGGGGTGTTACCTTTCCTCTGGAGTGAACTAGGCAGGCCGAGAGAGGGATCATGCTGCATGGGCAACACATGATCTCTATATTTTAGCCCAGGCTTTGTGCTATGGAGAGGCAATAACTCCATCCCTGGTCTTAACTGGTCTCGGAATCAAAGCGAGAGGCAACTGTTACGGGTTATAAGTCCTTGTCAGTTGGCGTAGACATGGGGCGCCACGCGTTGCCTCTGACGGTGGGAGACACCTATAGGTGTCACTGATCAGCTACCGCCCGCCTCAAGCTGGGCAGCCCCCAGCCAATTGGGTGCTGATCCGCCACAGCCTGCCTGCTTCAATGGGTGCTTGGGGCTAGGACAAAATCTGAATCGCAGGAAGTAAAACCAATGCACCAGGTACAAACAAAAATATAAATAGAAACCTCAAGCTACGGCTTGCAACCTGGAACGTGAGAGCCATGTGTCCAGGATTTTCCACTGACTTGACCAATATTGACGATGTGAGAAAAACGGCTGTGATTGATGCCGAACTCAATCGTCTTAACATTGATATTGCTGGCCTGCAGGAGACTCGCCTCGCTGAGGAAGGGTCACTCAGGGAAAACAACTACACCTTTTTCTGGAAGGGTAAAGGGCAGGCAGAAAAAAGGCAACACGGTGTGGGCTTTGCAGTGAAGAATTCGCTACTGGGAATGATTGAAATTCCAGCAGGAGGAAATGAAAGACTATTATCCCTGCGCTTGGCAACCTCTTGTGGGTTTGCCACCATTATTACTGCATATGCACCGACACTCGATTCCTCTGATGATGTGAAGGATTTGTTCTATGAGGAGTTAGACTCTGTGATCAAGGCAGTTCCAAAATCCGACTACATTTATATGCTCGGTGATTTCAATGCTCGTGTGGGCAAGGACTCGAGTTCATGGCCAGTGTGCCTTGGAAAATACAACATCGGTCGCATGAATGAAAATGGGCAAAGGCTGCTGGAGCATTGCACCAGTAATGACCTATGTATTACAAACTTTTTTTTTAAACAAAAGAGATGCATAAGGTCACATGGAAACATCCAAGATCCGGCCATTGGCACCAGCTGGACTTCATCATCACACGGAGACAACATCTGAACCATATATCATTGACTCGTAGTTACCACAGTGCTGACTGTGATACGGATCATTCTTTGGTTGTTGCAAGGGTTAGACTGAGACCAAAGAGAATCTACACAGCTAAACACAAATCTAGCCCCAGGATTAATATTATTAACACTCATGATCCTGAAAAGTGCTTTCAGTTTCAACAGCAACTTGAAGACGCTTTCACTGATACACCAGAAAATTGTACAGTAAATGATAAATGGAATAAACTTAAGGAAACTCTTTGTAAAACTGCCGTAAAGGTTTACGGCACTGTGGATCATAAGAGGCAGGACTGGTTTGCGGCCAACAGCGAGACTCTGCAGCCCTTGATTGATAAGAAGAAGAAAGCTCTCTTAAGAAACAAGGAAAGACCAACGCGTAACACTCTGAGTGAGCTAAGGCAAGCTAGGAAGGATGTGCAAAAGGCTGCCAGGCAGTGTGCAAATGATTATTGGATCAAGTTATGTGAGTCCATTCAAATCGCAAGTGATAATGGAGACATAAGAAGTATGTATGAAGGAATAAAGAAAGCCTGTGGTCCAGTGATCAAAAGAAGTGCACCATTGAAAACCTTGACTGGAGAAGTCATCACTGATAAGAAACAGCAGATGGACAGATGGGTAGAGCACTATTTGGAGCTTTACTCAAGTGAGACCAAACTAGCGGATAATGCCCTCAACGCCATAGAGGCTCTACCAACTCTTGACCACCTGGACACACTTTCCACCATAACAGAAGTTAAGTGTGCTATAAATGAACTTGCATCTGGCAAGGCTCCAGGTAAGGATGGGATTCCAATAGAGGTTATCAGGAGTGTGCAAGACACACTCACTATACAGATCCACCAGCTAATAGAGCTATGCTGGCGTGAAGGACAAGTCCCACAGGATTTCAAAGATTCAAGCATCATAACACTGTACAAGAACAAGGGTGATCGGAGCGACTGCAACAACTATAGGGGTATCTCACTTCTGTGTATTGTTGGAAAAGTATTTGCCAGAATTGTTCTGCGCAGACTTCAAGTCCTAGGAGATCAAGTCTACCCCGAATCACAGTGTGGCTTTCGACAGAACCGGTCTACCACTGATATGATATTCTCATTGCGACAAATGCAAGAAAAATGCCGTGAACAGAATCAACCACTGTTTATTGCCTTCATCGACCTCACAAAGGCATTTGATTTGGTCAGTCGTGAGGGTCTGTTCAAGGCACTAAAGAAGATTGGCTGCCCACCAACTCTTCTGTCCATTGTGGAATCGTTCCACACAGGCATGAAGGGTATAATCAAGTTTGATGGTGCAACTTCTGAAGAATTTGAAATCAAGAGTAGAGTTAAGCAAGGTTGTGTACTAGCTCCCACCCTCTTTGGAATATACTTTTCACTTCTACTGAAATATGCATTTCGTGATCAGGATGGTGGTATATACATTCACTCACGCTCAGATGGCGGCCTCTACAATGCTCAGAGATTGAAGGCTAAGACCAAAATTAGGAGGGTACTGATCAGAGAGTTGCTTTTTGCAGATGATGCTGCAGTTACGACCCACTCTGAGGAAGAATTGCAATGTCTACTATCTGCATTCTCCAATGTTTGTTCTGAATTTGGTTTAACAATTAGCAAAAAGAAGACACAGATTATGTCACAAGGTGCACATGGGGTACCATCAATCTTTATTGACGACGCCGAACTAGAGATAGTAGACCATTTTACATATCTGGGATCGGTGGTAAATAGCAAATTATCCCTAGATCAGGAAATCAACATCCGGATTGGAAAGGCAGCAACAACAATGAACAGGTTAAGAAAAAGAGTCTGGGAGAACAGGAAGCTTACTGCCAAAACAAAAGTCCTTTTCTATCAAGCCTGTGTCCTCAGTACTCTTCTCTATGGCAGTGAAACCTGGACAACTTACTCACACCAAGAGAACAATTTAAACAGCTTTCATATGCGGTGTCTGCGAAGAATTCTTGGTATTAAGTGGCAAGACAAAATCACAAATACTGAAGTATTAGAAAGATCAGGTTGTGTGACAGTTTATTCCATGCTCAGTCTTCGTAGACTTAGATGGATAGGACATCTTAGGCGGATGGATGATGGTAGAATACCAAAGGATATCTTTTTTGGTGAATTACAGATGGGTAAGAGATCTCAGGGTCGGCCTCTACTACGATACAAAGATGTGTGTAAGCGGGACATGATTGATACAGGCATTGATAATGCACATTGGGAGCAAGTCGCCGCTGAACGTGTTGCATGGAGGGCAAATATCAGAAATGGAATAAAGTCAAAGGAGAAAATTATTGCAGAAAAGTCACACACCAAGCGTTTGAGACGTAAGATGGTGCATGGTGGTGGAAATGACCACGTGTTCACATGCACCCACTGTGAACGGACATTTACAGCGCAAATTGGCCTTATCAGTCACACTCGCTACCGCCATAGTTAAAAGTTATTATGCCTTTTTAAAGCACAAACTATCGTCTGTCAAGACGGCAAGGTGCCAATGTATGTATGAATGATTAGGATGACGGTATATACATTCACTCACGCTCAGATGGTGGCCTCTATAATGCTCAGAGATTGAAGGCCAAGACCAAAATTAGCAGGGTACTAATCAGAGAGTTGCTTTCTGCGGACGATGCTGCGATTGCGACCAATGTGAGGAAGAATTACATCTACTATCTGCATTCTCTAATGCTTGTTCTGAATTTGGTTTAATAATTAACAAAAAGAAGACACAGATTATGTCACAAGGTGCACATGGGGTACCATCAATCTTTATTGACGACGCCGAACTGGAGATAGTAGACCATTTTACACATCTAGGATCAGAGGTAAATAGCAAATTATCCCTCGATCAGGAAATCAACATCAGGATTGGCAAGGCAGCAACAACAATGAACATGTTAGCAAAAAGAGTCTGGGAGAACAGGAAGCTTACTGCCAAAACAAAAGTCCTCGTCTACCAAGCCTGTGTCCTTAGTACTCTTCTTTATGGCAGTGAAACCTGGACAACTTACTCACGCCAAGAGAAACGTTTAAACAGCTTTCATATGCGGTGTCTGCGAAGAATACTTGGTATTAAGTGGCAAGACAAAATCACAAATACTGAAGTATTGGAAAGATCAGGTTGTGTGACGGTGTATTCCATGCTCAGTCTTCGTAGACTTAGATGGATAGGACACGTTAGGAGGATGGATGATGGTAGAATACCAAAGGACATCTTTTTTGGTGAATTACAGACGGGTAGGAGATCTCAGGGTCGGCCTCTACTACGATACAAAGATGTGTGTAAGCGGGACATGATTGATACAGGCATTGATAATGCACATTGGGAGCACGTCGCTGCTGAACGTGTTGCATGGAGGGCAACTATCAGAAATGGAATAAAGACAAAGGAGAAAATGATTGCAGATAAAGCACACACAGAGCGTGAGAGACGTAAGATGGTGCAAAATGGTGGAAGTGACCATGTTTTCACATGCACCTACTGTGGGCAAACATTTGCAGCAAGAATTGGCCTTACCAGCCACACTCGCCACTGCCATGGATCGTAGTTATTAAGCCTTTTTGAAGCACAATGTACCAAACTATCGTCTGTCAAGACGGAAAGGTGCCAATGAATGACTCCACTCATACACTTGGTGGACTGACAGGTATGTATCACCATATTGGACCTTCATTCACGATGAATTTCTATAGGTTTCACCCCTTCACTGATCAAAAGACGGATAACAGATCTAGCTCCTCTTTGGGGCATGCCAAAAGGGGGACGGTCATCTTTCAACTGTCCTTATTACGTCGCCATCTTCGTCTGCACCGTGATGTCACGTGCTTAACGTTCTTGACATCCTTAACAACATACTGACAGGCTACAAGACAATGGCATGGTTATTGTAATTTCTATCATACTTATACGATTTTTATGTGAAACCCTCTCGTATAATATATGAACAAATACCACACGGAAATACAATACACGGAAATATAATGCACGGAAATATAATACACAGAAATATAATGAATGAAAATATAATACACGGAAATATAAAACACGGAAATATAATATATGAAAATATAGTACACGAAATATAATACATGAAAATATAATTCACGGAAATATAAAACACGGAAATATAATATATGAAAATATAGTACACGAAATATAATACATGAAAATATAATACACGGAAATATAAAACACGGAAATATCAATTGGCGTTGAACCCTAGAGGCCACCAAACACATTCACAAGCTCGATTTGACCTTGCATCCAAGCACATACATCTTGTTTCTGCAGCGAGGCACTTTTTATTTTCATTTTAGGTGACAGGCTGGATTCACGGTTTGAGAAATATAGCTTTCAATTGTTATGTTATCTATTGCCTCCTCTAATCTTTACTTCTGCCTTACACTTCTATTAAGGAATATCAACACTTGTGAATTTGTTGATATCTGTCAATATCATGGCGACTGCTTCTCTTCTGTGACCAGGACATACTCACCAACCTTCTCAAAACGACATCTTTACTCCCTTCAGTTTCTTTACTATTTCATTACTTCTTCTGCAACACTAGTACAAATACAGAAGAAGAAACAGCATACAACCATAATACCCACACAATATGTATACGTTTAGACACATCTCGTGGCTTTACATAATTAAGTTAGTTACCAAGTAAGCGCAGGCTATGGTTATAAATGGTGAACGAGCTAAACACATTGAATATTCTAGGTTGCACGAACAGGTCGTATTTAACTCATACACATTGAAATAGTTTTAAGCAGTAAAAGCCCTAACAGCAATATGGCTTAATAGTTAGAGAGATTGTGTTTCAATCATTCAACTAATTATTCAGTCATTCAGTGCTGGACAATTTAGAAGCTGATTGCAAAGAGCTGTAAGGGACATAAAACAAAAGACAATTTTCCAGGCATTGAGGTGTATTGGGTTTATGGTGTTAGCCCCATATTTTTTATAAACTTATCGGCACTCGATGGCGGATAAAGACAATATCACACGGGCTAGTTTTACTTGTCAGAACATTTTCTGATACTCATTTTGGGCTTGGTCGACCTGGAAGCTTAGGTCAGTTAAAAAAATATCACCGACTCTATGTGGCTTCGAACACTCAACCACCTAGACGACAGGCCAGCGTGATAGCCACAGCGCTATTGCGGCTTTCACTTATCGAAATAATATGAAATAATAGAAACATCATGGACCAATCGTAATATAATGGAATAGCAAGTGGCAACCAACTCCATCTTCTTGTTTACTTGGACAATGAGATGAATCATGCAACCCACTCCAATTAACGACTGTTATTACAGTAGGTGGTCATCCTGTTTTCCATATCCGCTGAATCAATCAGTTATTGATTTCTGTCTATTATCAGCCGTGTGTATTGTTGCGGCTCGCTTGCCGCAGATAGACGGAAGTAGAATATGGAATACACACACCATAACAGAGTATACTTAATAAAAAGCATAATGAAAATCTCCTGCAAGAACTCACACAGAACTGGTTACTCGCATCAAAAGAAGTTAGTACATATTTTTATGATTGTCAACAGAAACGGAAAACTGGAGTGCGTCGTAACAACGGACAATTTTGAGAAGAAGAGTGGCAGAAGCAGAGCGAAAGAGAAGATGCTGGGCAATACTATAGCATGGCGTGGGTGAACATGGATGTCAGAAATGATTGGCAGGACACGAGACAGAAGACTATGGACCATCATGATCACCAAAGCTACAATCCATCCATCCTTCATGTGCCATGCCGGTAAGCGTGGGCGGTCATGTTTTGCCATCTCACTCGATCACCAGAGTCGTGGATCAGCTCAGTGTTTCTGTCTCGACCATGCCACGAGGCCAAGCCATCCATGTATTTGCTTCTAGGTCTTCCCCTTGGTCTGTTCCCCTCGATCTTGCCAGTTGTCACCAAGTTCTCCAATTCATTTCTTTTCATATTTTTTTTTTCATGGTTGCATATCCCTTTCGGGACGTTGCAGTCAACACCAGCATTTTCAGCTGCTGTTGATGTACTAGGCAAGTATTACGTTCAGTAGTTTGCCATTGCTTTCTCATAACATGCCCAAAAAATTGTGACTGTCTACGTCTAATGTCTCTAATCAGTTTACGATCTTCATTTGTTTCTTGAAGAACTTGTTCATTGGTCTTTCTGGCTGTCCATGGTATTCTTTGCATTTTCCTCAGAAACCACAGAACAAAAGAACAGGCTCTATGTATCTCCTCAACACTCTTTTTCTCGTTTCAGTCGACATCTTTTTATTGGTCATAATGTTTTTCATCTTGCTAAAGGTTACTTTCGCCATGGCGATTATTGTTCTAATCTCTTCAAGGCATCTCCCATTAGATGTTATGACTGTTCCGAGATAAATGTACCGATTCACTTGTTAAAGAATATTCCCATTTACTTGTATATTACATTGTGGTATTTCGTTCTTCCAAGTAATTACCATAACCTGTGTCTTTTTACAATTTAATTCTAACCCCAGTTGCTCACTGTGTACAACAACCGCATCTATTAATTGTTGCAGATCCTGAGCATTGTCTGCAATCAATACTGTATCATCTGCATATCTAATGTTATTTATGTTTCGTCCTCCAATGCTGATTCCATTTATATCTTCTACATTTATGAAAATATTTTCACTGTATAGGGAAAAAAGATCTGGAGACATTACACATCCCTGCCTAACACCTCTCTTAATAGGCTGATATTGTCCCACTTCATTATCAATCCTTATGGCAGCTTGTTGTTTCCAATATATGTTTTTTATAAGTCTAATGTCTTTCCCATCAATTTGTAGATCTGCAAGCATATCCATCATGTTGACATGTCTAACTCTGTCAAAAGCCTCTGTGTAGTCAATAAAGCAAAGATGAATATCTTTGTTTACTTCTATAGCACGTTCAATAACTGTTCGCAGAATATACACAGCATTTACTGTACCCTTTCCTTCTACAAACCCACATTGTTCTTCTCCTATTTCAGGTTGTATTTTCTTCCTCACTCTTTGCATGATAATTCGTAGCAAAATCTTTGTGATCTGACTCATTATACTAATTGTTCTATGGTGATCACATTCCAAGGCTCCTGATTTCTTTGGGATTGCAATAAATACAGAATTACATAATTCAGAAGGTATATCTCCAGTATCATATAAAGTGTTCATCAGTCTGGTGACTTGCTCTATTCCATATTCTTCTAAAGCTTTAATCATTTCTGTTGTGATGTTAACTGCCTTGCAAGCTTTCGCATGCTTAAGAAGAGACGCAGAGGTGTTTCCAAGGCCCCAGGGCCGGGTTATATACTGGCCAAGACCTAATGACGCGTCCTCGTCGAGCGTCCTGGGCAACAGGTCCCTTCGGGGTACTGGCTAAAGTCAGTAGGATCGCCGATTCCTTCAAAGTCGGAGAGTGTCTACCTGTACGGCGAGGAACCACCAACCTGCACACCAATAAGCCAGACATGGGATAATCGATACTCACGCAAACCTCAGGTTCTGTATGACATCACACTGATGTTGGACAACAAGATGCCTTCATCCGACATACAGGACTTCGCGTTGGAGCTCAAGCCAACGAACACAAGCAAGCAAGCAAGCAAGCAAGCATATGCTTAAGAACATTTCGAACCTCCATCTTCAAAATTGGCGGTCCTTCATTATTAAATCTAATATACTGTTCCTCTCTGTTATCACCATAAAGGTTTTTCACGTAATCTGTTCATACATGTAGAATCTGATCTTTTTCTATTATGATTTTGCCATCTTTAGTTTTCAGACAGCCTGCTGATGTACTTGTTATTTTATTTGTAAGTTCCTGAATTCTTTTGTGCACTAATTTGGTATTTTGATTGTTGTGTTGTTTTTCAATTTCTAAGTACTTTTCCTCAAGCCATGCTTCTTTTGCCTCCTTACATAATATTCTGACTTGTCTGTGAATTTCTTCATATTTTCCAGAATTATTTTTGTTGAGCCTTCTTGTTTCCATTAGGTGTAAAATTTCTTCAGTCAGCCATTTCTTACGACCCACCTGCTTTAATTTTGGAATAGTTGTTTCTGCAGCCAAACTGATTGAATTCTTCAACATTTCCCATTGATCCTCCACATCCTGGAATAGGATCTCTAGATCAGACAATTTCTCTGCATCAACGAATCTCTGCATCAACGAATCTCTGCATCAACGAATCTCTGCATCAACGAATCTCTGCATCAACAAATCTCTGCATCAACGAATCTCTGCATCAACGAATCTCTGCATCAAAATGACCTCGACAGATGTAAGCTCTTCTCGTGGCTCTGGCTACGTGAATATCGATGCATTACGTGTATATTTGTTTTTGTTTGCATATCCTTTACAGGACATCGCTGTCAACGCCAGCATCTTTCAGCTGTATGTTGATCTCTTAACAAGATTACGCTCAGTAGTTTGCCATTGCTTTCTGAGCGGCCGGCTCACATACCCCGTAAGTTACCGATGCGATTCGAACCACTGCTGATTCTCACCGTCATCACGTTACCGACGAGAGTATACGAGATTACGGAGAAAAGTCATAACCTCTAAGCCACGAAGCCGGCTATTATGTGTGTGTGTGTGTATATATATATATATAAAGTTAGTTGCGTGTTAAAGTTAGCGGCATGTTAAAGTTAGTTGCGTGTTAAAGTTAGCTGCATGTTAAAGTTTGATGCATGTTAAAGTTAGTTGCATGTTAAAGTTAGTTGCATGTTAAAGTTTGATGCATGTTAAAGTTAGTTGCATGTTAAAGTTAGTTGCATGTTAAAGTTTGATGCATGTTAAAGTTAGTTGCATGTTAAAGTTTGATGCATGTTAAAGTTAGTTGCATGTTAAAGTTAGCTGCATGTTAAAGTTTGATGCATGTTAAAGTTAGTTGCATGTTAAAGTTAGCTGCATGTTAAAGTTTGATGCATGTTAAAGTTAGTTGCATGTTAAAGTTAGTTGCATGTTAAAGTTAGTTGCATGTTAATGTTAGTTGCTGATTTTCAACTTTCGACTCTGTATGTCGGGGTATTATGAAACTGTGCGTCTCAGTATACCATATTTCTCAGACGCCTGTTAATGGCAAACTGCTTAAAATTGCCCAGAAAATTAACCTGTAGTTGAACTCAACTCCTGCAAAGGACATGCTACATTAAAAGAAGTATGTTCTTCGATTTAGCTTTCTAATAATCTCATAAATATTTCATAATGCTAATTCGTGTGTGTGCTCAGACAGCATGTGCTGTATTCTTGACGAAATTTCAAGACGGCTATTTTTAACTCGGCAGGTGCACAGTGACATCTTAAACATGCCCACGTAATGTTTACCAAGAAGCAGGTATGTGTACAGCACGTGTTGGATGAGCTCGGAGCACATCGCATTGTGAATGGGCTTGGAATAAACAGCCAAGTGTACGTCACCCTATACTTAAGCCATCCCACACAGGTTGTAATCAATGAACATCGCCAGACGATTTGAACGTTTGGTATCTATTTTCAAGAACAACTGGTCATCTAGAAGCCTTACGCTGTTAAGGCCGTAAAGCCAGGATAAGATTTCACATTGGTAAAGATCTTGGGTATCTCGTCGGGTTGCAACGTAACTGTATAATACTACGTTCACTGTCTGACTAATGTGCAAGGATTGTCATGCTTCCACAGTAATGGTCTTATACAGCCCACTGTCCATGAGGATGGAGATGGGAAGGAGAGCTCTGTAAGGCAGTCCCCGTGTACGGCTACATGAGTGCTGGGTGGGGACGAGTCTCTGCATCAACATGACCTCGACAGTGTAAGCTCTTCTCATGGCTCAGGCTATGTGAATATCGATGCATCAGGCTTAACGCGTTAGGAATAATAGTCACTGTGGGAATTCTTAACCAACCAGCCAACCAGCTAACCAACCAATCAACCAACCAACCAACCAGCCAGCTAGCCATCCAACCAGTCAACCAAAGAACCAAATAATCAGCCAGCCAGCCAGCTAGCAAACCCGCCAGCCAACCAACCAACCAACCAACCAACCAACCAGCCAACCAACCAACCAACCAACCAGCCAGCCAGCCAGCCAACCAATCAGTCAGCCAGCTAATAAATCAATCAACAAAAAATAGGGGCCTCGTATCCCGGATTCAAATCACATCAAAGCGATATTTTTTTTTTGATACAATCACGTGACTCTGTAATGGAGCCATTTCATGAAATGGCTATCCGATACATGTTCTTTTTCTAGGCGGTAAAGTAGAGCCATCAAGTTTCATTTGGTCCTTATACCATAATGGATTGGCGAAATTGATCTTTGCCTTTGTCACTGTTCACCTAGGATATCAAGTTTGAATGACTAGAGAATGACTCGAAGATCCCATCACTTGGTTACTGACACTGCATTTTCCCTGTTCATAAGTTATGTCAGTAAAAGCAAGTAGAAGGATATACACCTGTCTGTCTTTCTGTCTGTCGGCCCATCCGTCCGTCCGTTGGCCAGTCTTTCTGTGTTCTCCCTGCCCTCCCCCTCTCTATCCGCCTATCCACCCACCGCCTCCCGCTCACAGCCCACCTTCACGTACATCAATCTACTTAGTACATCGACTTGAAACTTCCTATATGGTTTATTGCGTCCTAGACTTTCGTTAAATTTTATACGTACGTACGTGCGTGCGTGCGTGCGCGCGCGCGCGCGCGCGCGTGTGTGTGTGTGTGTGTGTGTGTGTGTGACACTCCCAAGTTAATTGTGTTTGCGAACCTAGTCTTTGTGCTCGAACTTGAAATACTAATTTTCAACATGGTTCTTCTTCATTTGTCTTTGATATGATGTTGTTGTTGTTGTTGTTGTTGTTGTTGTTGTTGTGTCTGTTACGTTCGTCTGGTACATATGATTCTTCTTTCTTCGTCTTCTTCTATCGTGATTGTAACTGATTCAGAAAGCATACTGGGGAGGGTGAGGACGGGCAGGCTTCGTGCAGAGTGGCTTGCTTCGCTTCGGAGGTCACGGGTGGCAAGCATCACCTGGATCTATTCTCCGGAGCATGCCGGGAATGAACAGACGGACAGATTGGCTGGCTCGGCACAACTTGGTGGAGTATTGATGCATGACAAGGCAGACGTGGTTGCGGCCTTGTGCGAACACGTACACCTCGGAGGAGCAAATGGAGTACCATAGTCTGGCAAGAATTAGGGAGCGAGGAATGTCGAGGGGATCTGGCCGAGGGCTCGACGCTCAAAGGAAAGGCGAGACAGACATATAATCAGATTGCTACTGGAACTATTGGTGTCGGAAATCTTCGCTGGCTGCTGGGGATGGGGACGGTGCGCTTATGGGAATGCCCCGAATGTTGTGATGTCGGTTTCTAAATCAATCAATCAATCAATCAATCAATCTTTCATTTGGTTTCCTTCGTATTCATGTTTTACACAGATTGTTTCTTGTTATTTCTGCTTTTATTCAACACGCTTCTCCTCTTTCTTCTGTTACACGCATGTGTTTACCTTGTTCGACTTTTGCAAACTATGTTTCTTCCTGCTTCCTATTTTTGAATACATGTTGAGTCCTTGTTGGTATTGTACACATGCTCCTTCTTCTTTCTTCTTTTACTAACATGTTGTTTTCATTGTTGGTATTTTATACAACACATTCATTCCTTGTGCTTCTTTTATACAACATGTTTCTTCCTGTCTTTAATAATGTTTATTACTAATTGGTAGTTTACACACGTTTCTTGCCCCCCCCCTCTCTCTCTCTCTCTCTCTCTCTCTCTCTCTCTCTCTATATATATATATATATATATATATATATATATATATATAATTTCAGGATCCTCGCCGGTGCTACGGAGTTCGTGCACTGAGCTGAGTTTCTCCAAACTCAGTTTCGAGTTTGGAGGAAGACGTAGCACTTATGGGTTACACTTGTGTGCCGTGATGTTGATCCGTCAACTAAAACTAATATATATATATATATATATATATATATATATATATATATATATATATATATATATATATATATATATATATATATATATATATATAGCATGTTTCTTACTATTTCTAATTTTACACTACATGTTTATTCCCGTTTCGTCTTTTATACATGTTTATTTCTTGTTGGTAGTTTACACATGTTTCTTCCTGGTTCACCTTGTACACATGTTTCTTCCCTGTTCGCCATTTATATACGTTTCTTCCTTGTTTATCCCAGAAGAACATTGGTTTTTTCCATTTACAGTCAAACTGTGATATTTGCGTCATTCCTCAGCCGCTTAGATTTGAATACATCTTTCCGGGAGGCGTGTGCTATCGCATTCCATCTCTTGCTTTAAGTCATTATGCTGTGATGAGGCCTGTTTCCAAGAGGCATTAGGTAGTAGAGTAGGTTATCGATAACGCCCTGGTATTTAACCCATATCTATACAGTTTAGCTTTGCATACCTAATTGCATTAATCGGTTTTGCTGCATCTTCGGTTCTAAACGACATCATATATGTGCCCTGCATAGCGGCGACGGCGTTCATGTATCTCCACAAATCGTTGTCCTTGGAGTTCTGGATCAATCCCTTTGATTATATTTCTCCATGACATTGTCTTAGAGCATCAAACATCATTTCTCTTCGTCTGTCTCTACCAATTCTATCGTCGCTCTCCCCAGTTTTCACGATGTTCTCAAATGCTTACTTATCATTGTTTGACCAAAACAACAGCGGGTGTCTCTGCCTTACAGTTTGCAGAATATTCTACTTTCGTTAGCTTCTTTTTTAGTTGCCCTGACAGTCCAGGGTATTATCAGCGCAACTGCCTTGTCACACATCGAGAACATAGCAATTTGGCATCTAAAACTAGGCTGTGCCGACAGAAAGATTTCACAGTGACTCGGTGATTATCGTAGGGATAATATTGCTCTACATTCGAAAAGTATATGTTATGTACTTCTGCCCAACATATATGATTCATGTATTAACTTCATATGATATACAACTATGCAATATGCACTGACGATATGCAGCGACATATTCCAGGCCATAAATAGTGCAACAAATTGTTTGTGGCTTGTATGTTGTAATACAGTATAGCATGAGACAGTGGAACATACCAACATCAAGCCGTAAACGCACAAGAGTGAATCATCGTGTAAATCAATGCAAATATAAAAACTAACAAATGGTATCTACGAGACAGTTGTGTCTAATTTTAAAACAACAGGGAAAAGGAAGGACGGTTAGAGAAAATAGGATGCTATTATAACTCTGTGGAAGACATTTACTCGCAATCCCAAGATAGAAATCTCATTTCTACCTGTAGGAGATACACAAGAAAACAGAACCACGTGGAATTATTTACCCCTTAATTCTCACCAAAAGGCAATCAAGCCACGGCTCACAGGCGCATGAAGAAATAGACATCGACGGCTGCAAGATACATAAAATAGAGGCACTGATTTCTTGTTCAGAACGCGTTTACCTTGGCGTGGGTGCTGCAGGCAGCCATTTCCACGGAGCTTCTTTCATTTTACAAATTACGTAAACAACACGAGGCTAATGACTGAAAGAAGGAATAAGTGTAAACAGGCTAAGTAAAAAGTGTGAAGAAAGCATTTGTTAACTAGCGGGCATGATGAAGCAATGCGGTTTTCAAAGATAAATAAAACATCATATGTATTTTTTGTGTGTGCTGCCTTAAGATACGGTGGCATTTTAAATTTAGTACGTTTACATAAAACCTGGAAATGTTTCGTTAATTGACTGAAAAGGCGCCAGTTTTTCGCAAGGCGTGGCCAAGATTTAAAGATAAAATGCAGATGTGTCAAATTTAAAATCCTTTGACATGTGATTTTGTGATTTGTATATGATAATTCTGACCAGACCGTCAGGCACTCCTAACCAACGATGGTCTGTTTGGGTGTCTATGTGACCTCATGGATCGTAGCAAATGGAGGTTATCTGGTCCCGTGATTACATTTCCACCCTTGAGAGGACATTCGAGCTTCACCATTCGAGTCGGCACAACTGGAGGAGTGACGGCAGTATGTCAGATGGATGCATTTCAATGGACATTTTCTATGGGCAGCTTGTGCAAGATATAGAACAATTGAACGTTCACAGCTACGATTGTAAGAAACGTGTAAGAGAGGTGTAGAAATGTCGAAACATACGCCACAACCTGGGAGAAAAAGATATAGAAAGATATAGAAGAATTGAACGTTCACAGCTACAATCTTAGAACACGTGTAAGCGAGACGTAGACTTATGGAAATAGACTCCACAACCTGGGAGATGAAGTCTTCTGACCGCAACACGAGGAGTTGCACTGTAAGGAATAAATCTGAACTCGTTGAAATGAGACTTCCTGACAAGACCGAGGGGACCCGCTCAAAGAAACGTTAGGTTGTGCTGCTGGGGGTATACTGCTTATGGGGCGCAACAGCACATGAGGGAGGCTGTTATACAATGTTGAAACTCGATTTGAGGGGGGTTGGGAATTGGGAGGAGGGAGGGGGGCAGAAAGAGATTTAAATAAGAATCCAAATGCAATAGGAGTTTAATGGCAGCAGAAAATTATGGAAGACACAAATACAAAATTAAACCTACAAAGAGATTTAGAATATTTAACGTTAACATTAAATCAGCCGGCTCTGTGGCCAAAAGGTTACGGAACGTAATTTGTAATCCCGCAAACGGATCAGTTGCGATTTCTAAGCAGACCACCTTGCGTTGGTTTTCATACAATGATATGCGTGCCGCTCGTCCATAAAGCAATGGCAAACTACTTAACATAAACTGGGGTTGTCTGCGACGTCCTGTAAAGGATAACCAAAATGTTTGGGAACATGCATCCTTCCCGTAGCTACTTACTGAAGTGAGTCATGGGTCATGCCATAATCTCTTAAGAAGAAAATCGGGGAGTTTGAACTGACATACTACAGAGAAATTGTAATAATAACATGAACCAAGAAGAAGAAGAAAACATTGACATACTTCAAGATCATATCATCGCAGAAAACTGACTCATAAACAACGTCATGTATCGAAACAATATTATATTCCTCATAATTACGTTGCAGTGGCTTAGAAAGAACACAGCTGGATGGCGTAGATTATGTATGTAGAGGCAGGGATCGCCCAGCACAAAGACAGGACAATGAAAACACCATGCAAGCAAATGCATGAGTTAGGGGAACTGCACAAATTCGAGAATCGTTATGGGTGGCCATTATGGTGCGACATTCTGCAAAGGGTCTGTAATATTATAACGCCGTGTGGAAAACTAAAAATACAGTGCAACAATTGGTTGGTTTGTAAATGATGACATTTATTTCCCACTGGTATTGCTCTATAGATGCCTTGATGTCCTCCTATAGATCTCTCTCTCTCTCTCTCTCTCTCTCTCTCTCTCTCTCTCTCTCTCTCTCACACACACACACACAAACACACACACACACACACGAGCGCACACACACACACACACACACACACACACACACACACACTGGTTCTCGTTACAGTACAAGAACTCCATAATGCGGGTGAGGTTCTAAACCCGTGTTCTACTGAAATCACGTGACGTGAGTAGTAAATGTTCTGGTATTGGTGAGATTTCTAATGTTCACATTAAGCTAGGGCAGTGACCTTTTCGACTCACTTTGTAGTTGATTGGAACTGCGACTCCCACCTCCAACTGGTGAAAACTGGTTACCTGTCACAGTGTTGATTTTTACAACACCGGGAACAGATTAAAATTAAACTCCAAAGCCACGATATTCAGTGGAGGAACAGAGTGGCTTACTGAAGGGAAACTAAACTATGAAAGGAGTTTAGTGCAGATTGCTAACTTGAGAATGAGAGAGAAATATAGAGAGAAAGAGAGAGAAGGAAAGAAAGTGAGAGAAATGAATAGAAGAGAGAGAGAGAGAGAGAGAGAGAGAGAGAGAGAGAGAGAGAGAGAGAGAGAGAGAGAGAGAGAAAGCGAGATAATGAGACAACAGACAGAGAGACAGGCAGACAGACTAAAAGACAGACAAACAGACAGACAGACAGTTAGATAGACAGACAGACAGTCAACATAATTTCCTTATCATGTAGGCCTATTTCTGAATGTTATTATACTGGTAAAAGTATTCCTTCCGATGATACAACGTTTATTTTTGTGTACAGATATCAATATAAATTTCGCGTTGTGCATGGTGATTAAATCGCTCTTGGAAATTAACGTTGTGGATTCCCTTTGCTTTCCATAAGAATAAACAATTCAGGGGCAGAAAAAGCAGCATACATGTCTCCGTAAATGTTATTATAAAAACCAAAACCCTAAAAATAACATTAACAAAAGTCTGCCACAATAAATTACAGTGAGTTATATATTCCGGAGACGAAGATAAAAACCATCTATGCACAAAAAGGAGTTGACTTATGATGATACTAAAAGCAACGGTTGCATTATGTAAGGAAAACTCACAGCAAACAACAAACACAAGAGGTTACCGTCAACCTCAGATGAAATAATGGGGAACAAAATATGTACAGAAGCCGTTCTTTTCTTTGATCGCTTCCCACATGGTGTTGTGTCGTTAGATATTAGAGGTGCAGTATTCTCCCTTGAGCCAGATACGCTGCAGTTGTTGCTCCTGCTTATGACGGGTTTCATTATCTCCGCAATCCATCTCTTCCTGGACCATCCTCTTGCGCTGTTGGTTTCTTGTCTATTGTAACATGCTCGCCAAGCTGGTAATTTTGGAGGCATTCTTGTTAGATGTCCAGAGCACTTGATTCTCCGTGTCTCTATTTATTCTGTGCCAGAGATTACCCCCACTTGTCAGATTTTATATACTTTTGATCTGTCTTCTTGTGATCTTTTTTTTTTTTTTTAAACCTTTGGTTAGGTTCTAACTTTGACACTAATAAATGCCTTTGATTAGTTGCCCGGTATTATTTTCTATTGAGAGGTTTGGATGTTTTAATGGAGACGGAAGCAGATAAATCAATGCATTTATTTTCTGTACTTATTCTACTTGTTTGTCTAGCTTTCCAACGTCTGTGAAAACACTTTCTAGAGATTTGAACTCACTGACCTTGCAATCTTGATCTATAAGGGCTTGGAAGTTCTGCTTATTTTCATGACTTCTGTCTTTACAATGTTTATTTTCATGTAATATCTTCAACGTATGTTTTATAGAGAGTGCCTACATTTTTGGTGGGTCATTTCATCTGGATGTGTAAGACTTGGCTCAGCTGATATCGCAGTTTTTCATTTGATTAGGCAAAGATAACCTACTATATCGAAACGCTATGACTCACAGCAGCAGAGGTTCATGATAGATTAGGGATTAGTGCAAGTGTACGCTAGCACCATGAAATGGGAATTTAGTGACGAGAAATGTTGCCGAGTTATCTAGGAAATGTGGTCAGCAGATATAATGAAAACATTGCAATATATGTCATGATGAGAATGTAAGACAACCGCAATCCTTTAGGTAAATGCTCGAAATGTACAAACAAAGAATAAAGCTAGAAAACACCACTGGAGAACATCAAGAATGTTACACTGACTTGTACATTTATTTTTCGCATATCCTTTATAGGACACTGCAGTCAACACCAGCATTTGTCAGCTGCTGTTGATGTCTTGGCAAATTTTACGTTCAATAGTTTGCCACTGCCTTCTGAACGACCGGCTCACATACCCTCCATAAGTAACCAACGCGACGCGATCCGCTGCCGAATCTCGGGCAGCTGTGTTTCTTACCAGAGTATACGGGATTACGAACAGCGTCGTTAACACCTTCGCCAGGGAGCCGGCGACTTGTAAATTAAGCCACCAAATATATCGTAATCTGGGAGCTGCCGTTGAGCAGTGACTAGCACTATATCCTGCCGAGTATGTGGTTGTGGGTTTGAATGTGCACCGAAGCGGATTCTTTAAATAAAAATGTTTGATCTGGAATCCCAGGTGGACGCAGCCTAACATGAGTGGCAGAAAAGATCTTGGGAAGTAAAGGCGATCAGTGTTATACTGACCATGTCCCCCTCCGAATTCTCATTGGGCTGGCAGTATATGCAACATGCTCAATAAAGCGTATACAGAAATTGTTCACTTACATTTTACTTACATGGTAATCGAAGGAGGGTATCTGTGCAACTCAGTGTACATACTAACATGATGATAACAACGGCAATGAAGATGGCGGTAGTAACGATAATAAAGACGAAGAAATAACGAAAACATAATTTCTTACCAAGGGATTGATGTAGCTTGAGAAATGTTTCTTGTCCTTCTTGATGGTGGTGTACGTCGCGTAAGCGAAATACGGCAGCGCCATCATGACAAAAGTGGCCAGAACGATAAACAGTGTGACAGCAACCTTCTTCTGCTGTGATAGGATAAAGTCCTCCTCCACTGTGGAGTTGGTACGGAGGCGCTGGGAGTGATTTCTGATCTCCATAAATATCCTCACATAGCAGAACACCAGTATCCTGCAGAGGGACAAGATCATAGTTGAATGTAAATGTCATTACTGTATTATTTGCAACACTTCACGGAGAGTGATCAAAGTGGACTACATAAGTTCTGAAGAATGTCAATCAACTGCTTGTGCAAATTAAACTTTAGATAAACAGTTGCTACACACTATAATAAAAACGAAACTACAGTGCAACCCGCTTAGGGCGATCTCGGATGGGCGAATTTCTGTTGTGAAGAACACTATTGTATTGCACGCTGTAAGTGCATTATTACTACATGCTTAAACTCATATAAGAGAAATGTCTGATAAGAATAACAATTTCTTGGGTCCCAGGTGAGTTCGCCTTATCAGGTCTTCACTGTATAATTTTAAAAAAAAGTTTATTGTATATCCTTTACAGGACACAGCAGCACGTTATACATTCTGTAGGTTGCCATCGATTTCTGAACGACCGGCACTCATACCATTTCATTAAAAAAAACCAACGCAAGGTGGTCTTCTTCCAAATCGCCCGCAATTGTGTTTCAAACTCGTTATGCGGGATTACTAACTGCATTTGTAACCCCTTCGCCACATAGACGTCACAATATAATAAACGTTTCATAAATTACATTGATGCATTTTTGAATGAATTTACGTCCACTTATGAAATGTTACAAATAGAAGGTTGGTTCTCTTCTAGCCGCCTGAACGTCGAGTTCAACTAATCAAAGTATACAAGCTAACCAAAGTATCCACTTCTGCTTGTCATTTTCATTCGATGAATAAAGCTAAAGTTTATATCTGTACAAGTATGTGATGTATATATTTTCATAACAACCATACTTAGCCATATTCTAACCCTTTGAAGGCCTAGTTAGCTCTAATGGTACTTATTAAGGCATAGCCAGCCCTAATTTAACTTTTAGAAGGCATATTTAGCCCTAATGTTACTTCTTAAAGGTGATCTTGCTGAATTCATCTGTCGAATAACTGTGGATGTAGCAGAGACAAAGAATATGAAATCATCTGGATATATATATATATATATATATATATATATATATATATATATATATATATATATATATATATATATATATATATATATATATATATATATATCTGTTTTCCCTGTACAGTGAAAGTATTTTCAGAAATATTGAAGATATGGAAGGAATCAACATTGGGGGACGATGCTTCAATAACATTAGATATGCAGATGATACAGTCTTGATTGCAGACAATGAACAGGACCTGCAAAATTTAGTAGATGCGATTATTACACACAGTGAACAACTAGGGTTAGAATTAAATTGTAAAAAGACACAGATTATGGTCGTCACTAGGAAGAACGAAATACCACAATGTAATATACAAGTAAATGGGAATATTCTTCAACAAGTGAATAGGTACAATTATCTCGGAACAGTAATAACATCTGATGGAAGATGCCTTGAAGAGATTAGAACAAGAATCGCCATGGCAAAAGTAGCCTTTAGCAAGATGAAAAACATACTGACCAATAAAAAGATGTCAATTGAAACGAGAAAAAGAGTGTTGAGATGCTACATAGAACCTGTACTTTTATATGGATGAGAAGCGTAGACAATGAGCAGTCAGGCTGAAAAATATCTGATGGCTGTAGAGATATGGTTTCTGAGGAAAATGCAAAGAATACCATGGACAGCCAGAAAGACCAATGAACAAGTTCTTCAAGAAACAAATGAAGATCGTAAATTGATTAGAGAAATTAGACGTAGATAGTCAAAATTTTTTGGGCATGTTATGAGAAGAAATGGATTGGAGAACTTGGTGACGACTAGTAAGATCGAGGGGAACAGACCAAGGGGAAGACCTAGAAGCAAGTACCTGGATGGCTTGGCCTTGTGGCATGGTCGAGACAGAAACACGGAGCTGATCCACGACTCTGGTGATCGAGTGAGATGGCAGAACATGACCGCCCACGCTTACCGGCATGGCACATGATGGATATATATATATATATATATATATATATATATATATATATATATATAAGTAGTATAAATATTATGTGCAGCGCCATTAATTTTACACTCCTTAAATGCTCATAAATTTTACCAAGATTTACCAGTCAAATAAAGCTCTCTTTCTCTAATCCATGTAGGCTCAATGATATCTCCCTTAAAGAACACCAGGGATTCTCTGGAATATCTTCCCCGCAGCCTGAAACTTAAAAGTTTATCAATTGCAGCCCAGAGATGGAAGATAATGTTTCCTGTTTTAGTTTTCCAGGCTTAAGGGCCAAATGTATTTTCACATTTTCGTTCGCTAGAGATATAAAAAAAAATATTTTAAGTGACACATTTCTGGTGAAAGAAGTAAGATGTTACTATCATTACTGATTTCAGTTTTCTGGTATGTACTTATTATAAATTATCAGTGGTTCTCAAAAGTGTATACTTTCAGTCGCAAATCCAGAACAGAAAGTGGTTAAGCGTCACACTGACTCTTTTTTGAGTCAGCTTCTGTATTTAAAAAAAAAAATCCCTCTCTATGGGGAAGAGGTTACGGATGCAATTTGTAAACCCGCATACCGCGTTTGAAACACAGCTACGGTCGATTTGGCAGCAGACCGCCTTGCGTTGCTATTTTCATTCGTTCAGAAAGTAATGGCGATCTACTGAACGTACACTTGCCAAGAAAACACAAAAAGAAAAAATGCTGGAGTTGATTGCGACGTTCTGTAAAGAGTATGCAACTAACTTTCCTACTTTCCTCTCCTCCTCTATAAAAGAAATCAGCATGTAACAGAATAAATGACCATAACTCCTAATATATTTCTATTGTGCGTTCACAAATGTTTGCCTTCATTCACGTTCAATAAAAAAAAAAAAAATAAAGTATCTGATGCATCGTTACTAAATTTCTCCTGCCGTCTTAGATTTACTCCCATCCAAGACATATATGTCTTTGATAAGTCTAAAGGTAACTGACATCATGGAAAGCGGTGAAATTAAATTTTTGTTTTGGCGAAAATATATTGAATTGACGCTAACAAACTTGTTTTACAGTAATGCACGTCAATTCGAGCAACGACGCATGGTACCCCTTAACACTTCCGTTCCACTATATAACGTGTTTCTCAGAAGGAAATTCCTGTGCACCACTGAGAATATTCATTATTGAACGCAGATGTTTCCATTTGAAGATGTAGTACACTTCATAATATGCACTTCGTCTCTGACCCGTAAATTATATACCGCATATAAACAAACATTGAGATCTGCTGTGTTATCTCCAGAACAAAAATTGTTTTGTTGGGTGTACATAATGATACGGTCATATACTAAGCCTGAACATTTTTCTTCAGTTGGTTACTGGGTTATAGATTTTTAAACCGGGGCAAACATTTATGAACACACTATAACACTAACATCTGTGAATATATCTTTCCTTTGTTAACCCCCCTCCCCTCTCCCTAGATCTTCACATACTGCCCAGTACGCCCTTCCGACATGGTGCAGCTGATGGTTTAATACTCATAGGTATACACATGGCCGAATGGATAAGAGCGCTCGCTCCTAAAATTCCAGTGTGCTGATACCGAGGTAGCGGGGTTCAATCCATAAACCGGTCAGTTGGACTAAAATGTTGACATCTCGTCCTTGACATGGGGACGTAAATTACAAGAACAGCTGAAGTCGGAGTGGATTTGTCTGATGGCGAGGGACACTGGTTATAGGGAAAGCTAATCCACAGGTAAAAATCAATCCAGTGCATAAGAAGTAGCAGTACGTGTATGGACTACGCTTGTGTTCAAAGCGAGCGAAAAACAACACCAACAACAGTAATTTATCTGCCATTTACCGCCAATATATAAGTAGTATATTAGGGAACCCAAACACATATTATGCTACCAGAATCTGGCGGGTAATGGCTGATAGGGTTTATGAAGGAAATATGGGGGTATTTTTTTTTGGGAAAATTGTCGACTCGGTAAAATTTTTGGCGGCGTGTGGGAACGGTTTTTTCACGGGTGTTGGCGGGTAAGTTTCTGTGAAAGTAATTAAGGTAAAAGTAGTTGGTGGGAATAGAAAGCGAGGTTGTGAGCACGGATGAGGGAGGGCTATAAGTTACGTAGGGTATATGAATGTGTTAGTATGCGTGGTGTAGTGATGTATAAACGGCCAATTGTGTGATGGGTCGTGGTTTCTACTCATGGGTTGGATATATGGTGGTGGCGTAGACATAATGTATTAGTATGTGTGGTGAGTAATGTATAAACTGGCAAGGGTGTGATGGGTCGTGGTTATACTCGACGACTCATGGGTAGAGGTGTAGATGGTTACTATCATCTGAACAGTGTGATAGTAGTGTCTAAGTGAAGGTAAAGGGTGGTATATTCACTACCATCATTACAAAGGAAATCTTATAAAGTTATAATGGGTGTCATTTGATGGTAAGGGGTGGATATTAGTGATCAAGTAGAAGTGATTTAGGGGTGGTCATAAATGTAATAAGAGGTGTTCGCAGTTACACACTGGTCAACCAGTGGTCAAGCAATGGTCAAGTAAGGGTCAAGTAGTCAAGTAATGAAATTTTAGGGAAAAGTGATTGTAATGAGATGATGATGATTAAAGAGTGGTAAATTAGAGGTCAAGCAGTGGTCAAGTAAGGAAAATTTTAGGGAAAATTGGTCGTAGTGACATGGTAATGTTTAAATTAGTGGTAAATTAGTGGTCAAGTAGGGGTCAAGTAGTGGTCAAGCAGTGGTCAAGCGGTGGTTAAGTGAGGAAAATCTTAGGGAAATTTTACGGAAAGGTGATTGTAATGATATGGTGATGATTAAAGAGTGGTAAATTAGTGGTCAAGCAGTGGTCAAGCAGTGGTCAAGTGAGGAAATTTTAGGGGAAAAGTGATTGTAACGATATGGTGATGCTTAAAGGGTGGTAAATTAGTGGTCAAGTAGTGGTCAAGTGGTGGTCAAGTAGTGGTCAAGTGGTCGATTGACCACTTAAATTGTAGAGGACGATGTGCCTAAGATAATAGTAGTGATTAAAGTGATCGATGACGTGGTCAAGCAGTGGTCAAGCACTGGTTTAGTAGTCGAGTGACCACTTAAATTGTAGGGGAAAGTACGTATAGTGCAATGGTGGTGGGTAAAGTGAGGAAGAATCAATAGTAGTGATAATAGTACTACCAATATTAGCGACAAGAATATTAGCTGGTACGTTATTAGAGATACAAGTCTCTTTTTTGTGGGTTGTGTAAAAAACATACAAAGAGGGTCATACAAACACAAAGAGGATCACACAAACACACATACAAATACAAAGACAACCAAACATACACATAAAGACAGACAAGCACAAAGACACACCCATACCATTACTACTGTCACAACAACAGCTATACACAAGTACACACCCATAATCAAATAAACAACCACTCAAGTACAAACACAAAGACAACCATACACAGACAACCCATACCATTACTACTATCAGTATCAACAGATATACACAAGTGCAGAGACAGCACAGACACACCCATCGCCAACGATTACTACTGTCATCACAACTATACACAAGCACACACCCATAATCAAATAAACAACCACTCAAGTACAAACACAAAGACAACCATACACAGACAACCCATACCATTACTACTGTCATCACAACTATACACACTTGATACACTTGTACATACAGACCTACAAGCACACAAAAACACATACAAACCATTACTACTGGTACCACAACAAGTACACACCCATAATCAATTACACAAATACACACCTACTACAAACTCAAAGACAACCCATACCATTACTACTGTCATCACAACTATACACAGACAAACCATACCATTACTACTGTCACAACAACAGCTATACACAACTACACAACCATAATCAAATACACAAAGAGGGCCACACAAACCATTACTACTGGTACCACAACCAGTACAGATACACTCACCCATAAACAAATCGTGTCCCTACAAGAATATCACAAACCACAAATTTGTGGTAAAGAACGCGGATGTCCGAGAAGCCCCTACGTCATCAACCCCATATGCAAAAGTCATTAAGTATGAGTCATCGGTGTGTAGGGAAGCAGGCGTGAGAAAAGCTTGTCTAACTGCCACGTCAGCTATGTAGGGTGCAGACCCAGTGTATAAAATAGACGGCGTCCATTGTGAGCACAGTACCAGTTCACGGGCTGACTTGAGTATCTACAGAGGTGCTTCAGGCTGGTGTGAGCAGTGTTCGTGTCGTCGACAGATATTGTTCACGTGCTGACTTGGCTAGCTACAGCGGTGAAACTTGGTGTGAGCGTTATTCGTGTAGTAAGCAGATATTGTTCACCTACTGACTTGGCTAGCTACAGCGGTGAAACTTGGTGTGAGCCTTAGTCGTGTCGTCGGCAGCTGATAAAACAGTGAAACATTGTATACAACAGAATTTTTTGGTGTTGTAAGAAAGCGAAAGTATGTCTTATGACCAGTTTATCAATATGGCCACCAGATCTACTTTCACGTGTTCAGTGTGCGACAAAGACTTCCGTGATGCGAATAACCTTAATCGTCACATTCAGACCATTCACGGTACGAAATCATACTTATGTCATATCTGTGGACAACTTTTCAACAGAAAAAACAATCTACAAAGACACATACGAACACACCATCAACCACGTATGAATACAACAAACACTACAACACCAGAGACGACAGCACCACGTGTATATTTACACCATCATCGTAGTCTAAGTCAAGTACCAGACTACCACCACTGTATCTTCAATGATAACCTTACCCGCTACAATGGGAACATTCACAATGATTATCCCTGTCAGTTACGTAAAAATCTATACAATACGAACCTACAACGTTACTTACATCACCAGATACCACGAGAAAGGACGACACCCTTAGACACCCTGGCAACACGTCCACTCATAGTAGCAGAGGATACCCAACCAAATGATAGAGACAGCTTGGCAGCCCTTAAGGCGTACTGCAAGGACCTGTCGCTTATGCTACCCAATCAAGTGGTAGTATTAGAAAAAAGTGTCGACCACCGCTACCGGGTGGTTTTGGTATGATAAAAAGAAGTATTCAGATATCTCATGTGTGATGACTTCGACAACAACAGTGTTGTTTTAGTCAACCAAGCTATATCAGAAGAATGAAGGTCACTAATCCAGAACTTTTTGGTTTTTCACTAAGCATCTATGTCATTGATTGTTTCTTATATCACTAAACTGTTTTTCACTACTCATGTATGTCATTGATTTTATCTTATATCACTAAAGTGTTTTTCACTAATCATGTATGTCATTGATTGTTTCTTATATCACTAAACTGTTTTTCACTACTCATGTATGTCATTGATTTTATCTTATATCACTAAAGTGTTTTTCACTAATCATGTATGTCATTGATTTTTTTCTTATGATATATCACTAAACTGTTTTGATGAATAACACACATATTTTGGTGATAAAAATATTGAAACCAAGTTTTTTTGTTTTGTTGATTTTCTTTAGTGGTTTTGTTTTCATGACGTTGTCCTCTTCTTATCGAAGAGGGGATGAACAGAGACACATACAGACATGCACAGAGACATTTTATACAGACATGAACAAACTCAGGGGAAAAGTTATGGCAAATACAGAAATATTTCAGTCAAATGTATGAAAAGTAGGAAACTTTGCTAACCAAATACGGGAAGATACTGACCAAAATATGAAATGTCTCGGCCAAATTTAGGAAAAGTATGAAAATATGATTACCAAATGGGAAGAGACTTTCAATCAAATTTATAAATATTTCAACTAAACTTATAAAAACTAGGAAAATTTGTCAACCAAAAGGGAAAAGGTCAACCAAATACTGAAATATCTCAACCAAAACTTATAAAAATATCATCAATTCTTATAAAAAATAGAAAAATGCGTCAGACAAATCGAAAAATGTTGGCCAAATACAGACATAACTCGAACAAACTTATAAAAAGATAGGAAAAAATATTACCCAACACAACTAAAATGTTGACCAAAGTTATAAATAGCACATCCAAACTTAGGAACTGTAGGAAACTTTGTTAACCTTATAAAAAGTAGGAATATTTGTCAAACAAAGCGAAGCAAGTAAAGACATATTTCAATCAAACTTATAAACGTGTCATCCAAAGTGATAAAAACTAGGAAAATCTGTCAGTAAGTCTAAGAAATAGCTATGGAAAAGTAAGAACTATGTCGACCAAACTAAGGCAAAGGTGTTACCAAAATTAGGAAAAATGTAACTTCTGTAGTTATCTCATACTGTCTTGCACTTTTATCCGAAAACCCGTTATCAATGTCACCACTTTCTCGATTTTACATTACCGAAACCTACAACTTCACCGTATCTGCTACAGAAACCCTTATACAGACTAAGCACTCATCTCTCCACACTCTTGGTTTCTTTCTAACACAAACTGGTCACATCAACAAGAACGTCAAACCTCCATTGTACACGTGGTCCATTGAAACAGACATAACAACATTTATGGTAAGGTCGTCTATGGTTCCAACTAGTATAGTTTCTGTATCATCTAGGTATTCATCATCACGGAACCATTTCCCATGGCTGCCAGCTTCAACTTTCCATACCACAATGTCTGCTACACTATCCTTTCATTGTTCCAGCTTTCAACAATACAACGGTTTTTTTCTCGAAGTCTGCCTAAAATAACATTTCTTAGGGTGTCTACTCCTAGCGCACTTTACCATTTCACAGCTGCAATAATGACAAGTCTGCAAGCAACCACCACTGTCTGTTATAAACTCGGCCTTTCTTAAAAACACGCATACCTTAGTGAACTCATGAATACCAGCTACCACATCTTCTAACCGACTTTCAATGTTTCATAACAAATAACACTAACATTCTTTTTGATTACAGAACAATATAATTTCTGGTGACTAGGCAGATTTTCCAACCTAATGGAGGTAAAGCATCTGTCCCCCTAACCTACTAAGCGCTATTCTAGACAACGAATACGGTCATCGATCAGCACCCCTAAGAAGAACTTGAAAAAACAACAGAGATTGGGTTCCTGAGACGAATTATTTGAATTCGTTGGACTACCACAGTAATTAATGATGAACGCCTAAGGAAAATAGAGCATTATATACACCAAACACAACAAACTCTTTCTTACTAACCCTAACCCTAATTATACATCATTTAACCCTAACCTAACCCCTAACCCTAACGATTCACCAAACACAACAAGCTCTTTCTGTAAGAGACATAGACACAAACCACTGTTAGAAAGCGAAAAAGTTAAATTTTAATTAACACTTAAAAATAATAAATCGCAATTTTATTGCGCAAAATGTAAGCTCGATATAGTCCTATACATAACCTATACCTATACCTATACCTATACTTAGTCTATATCTGTATATTACGTGAAGCGAAATAAAATTGCGATTTATTATTTTTAAGTGTTAATTAAAATTTAACTTTTTCGCTTTCTAACAGTGGTTTGTGTCTATGTCTCTTACAGAAAGAGCTTGTTGTGTTTGGTGAATCGTTAGGGTTAGGGGTTAGGTTAGGGTTAAATGATGTATAATTAGGGTTAGGGTTAGTAAGAAAGAGTTTGTTGTGTTTGTTGTATATAATGCTCTATTTTCCTTAGGCGTTCATCATTAATTACTGTGGTAGTCCAACGAATTCAAATAATTCGTCTCAGGAACCCAATCTCTGTTGTTTTTTCAAGTTCTTCTTAGGGGTGCTGATCGATGACCGTATTCGTTGTCTAGAATAGCGCTTAGTAGGTTAGGGGGGCAGATGCTTTACCTCCATTAGGTTGGAAAATCTGCCTAGTCCCCAGAAATTATATTGTTCTGTAATCAAAAAGAATGTTAGTGTTATTTGTTATGAAACATTGAAAGTCGGTTAGAAGATGTGGTAGCTGGTATTCATGAGTTCACTAAGGTATGCGTGTTTTTAAGAAAGGCCGAGTTTATAACAGACAGTGGTGGTTGCTTGCAGACTTGTCGTTATTGCAGCTGTGAAATGGTAAAGTGCGCTAGGAGTAGACACCCTAAGAAATGTTATTTTAGGCAGACTTCGAGAAAAAAACCGTTGTATTGTTGAAAGCTGGAACAATGAAAGGATAGTGTAGCAGACATTGTGGTATGGAAAGTTGAAGCTGGCAGCCATGGGAAATGGTTCCGTGATGATGAATACCTAGATGATACAGAAACTATACTAGTTGGAACCATAGACGACCTTACCATAAATGTTGTTATGTCTGTTTCAATGGACCACGTGTACAGTGGAGGTTTGACGTTCTTGTTGATGTGACCAGTTTGTGTTAGAAAGAAACCAAGAGTGTGGAGAGATGAGTGCTTAGTCTGTATAAGGGTTTCTGTAGCAGATACGGTGAAGTTGTAGGTTTCGGTAATGTAAAATCGAGAAAGTGGTGACATTGATAACGGGTTTTCGGATAAAAGTGCAAGACACGTATGAGATAACTACAGAAGTTACATTTTTCCTAATTTTGGTAACACCTTTGCCTTAGTTTGGTCGACATAGTTCTTACTTTTCCATAGCTATTTCTTAGACTGACTGACAGATTTTCCTAGTTCTTATCACTTTGGATGCCACGTTTATAAGTTTGATTGAAATATGTCTTTACTTGCTTCGCTTTGTTTGACAAATATTCCTACTTTTTATAAGGTTAACAAAGTTTCCTACAGTTCCTAAGTTTGGATGTGCTATTTATAACTTTGGTCAACATTTTAGTTGTGTTGGGTAATATTTTTTCCTATCTTTTTATAAGTTTGTTCGAGTTATGTCTGTATTTGGCCAACATTTTTCAATTTGTCTGACGCATTTTTCTATTTTTTATAAGAATTGATGATATTTTTATAAGTTTTGGTTGAGATATTTCAGTATTTGGTTGACCTTTTCCCATTTGGTTGACAAATTTTCCTAGTTTTTATAAGTTTAGTTGAAATATTTATAAATTTGATTGAAAGTCTCTTCCCATTTGGTAATCATATTTTCATACTTTTCCTAAATTTGGCCGAGACATTTCATATTTTGGTCAGTATCTTCCCGTATTTGGTTAGCAAAGTTTCCTACTTTTCATACATTTGACTGAAATATTTCTGTATTTGCCATAACTTTTCCCCTGAGTTTGTTCATGTCTGTATAAAATGTCTCTGTGCATGTCTGTATGTGTCTCTGTTCATCCCCTCTTCGATAAGAAGAGGACAACGTCATGAAAACAAAACCACTAAAGAAAATCAACAAAACAAAAAAACTTGGTTTCAATATTTTTATCACCAAAATATGTGTGTTATTCATCAAAACAGTTTAGTGATATATCATAAGAAAAAAATCAATGACATACATGATTAGTGAAAAACACTTTAGTGATATAAGATAAAATCAATGACATACATGAGTAGTGAAAAACAGTTTAGTAATATAAGAAACAATCAATGACATACATGATTAGTGAAAAACACTTTAGTGATATAAGATAAAATCAATGACATACATGAGTAGTGAAAAACAGTTTAGTGATATAAGAAACAATCAATGACATAGATGCTTAGTGAAAAACCAAAAAAACTCTGGATTAGTGATCTTTATTCTTCTGATATAGCTTGGTTGACTAAAACAACACTGTTGTTGTCGAAGTCATCACACATGAGATATCTGAATACTTCTTTTTATCATACCAAAATCACCCGGTAGCGGTGGTCGACACTTTTTTCTAATACTACCACTTGATTGGGTAGCATAAGCGACAGGTCCTTGCAGTACGCCTTAAGGGCTGCCAAGCTGTCTCTATCATTTGGTTGGGTATCCTCTGCTACTATGAGTGGACGTGTTGCCAGGGTGTCTAAGGGTGTCGTCCTTTCTCGTGGTATCTGGTGATGTAAGTAACGTTGTAGGTTCGTATTGTATAGATTTTTACGTAACTGACAGGGATAATCATTGTGAATGTTCCCATTGTAGCGGGTAAGGTTATCATTGAAGATACAGTGGTGGTAGTCTGGTACTTGACTTAGACTACGATGATGGTGTAAATATACACGTGGTGCTGTCGTCTCTGGTGTTGTAGTGTTTGTTGTATTCATACGTGGTTGATGGTGTGTTCGTATGTGTCTTTGTAGATTGTCTTTTCTGTTGAAAAGTTGTCCACAGATATGACATAAGTATGATTTCGTACCGTGAATGGTCCGAATGTGACGATTAAGGTTAATCGCATCACGGAAGTCTTTGTCGCACACTGAACACGTGAAAGTAGATCTGGTGGCCATATTGATAAACTGGTCATAAGACACACTTTCGCTTTCTTACAACACCAAAAAGTTCTGTTGTATACAATGTTTCACTGTTTTATCAGCTGCCGACGACACGACTAAGGCTCACACCAAGTTTCACCGCTGTAGCTAGCCAAGTCAGTAAGTGAACAATATCTGCTTACTACACGAATAACGCTCACACCAAGTTTCACCGCTGTAGCTAGCCAAGTCAGCACGTGAACAATATCTGCCGACGACACGAACACTGCTCACACCAGCCTGAAGCACCTCTGTAGATACCCAAGTCAGCCCGTGAACTGGTACTGTGCTCACAAGAGACGCCGTCTATTTTATACACTGGGTCTGCACCCTACATAGCTGACGTGGCAGTTAGACAAGCTATTCTCACGCCTGCTTCCCTACACACCGATGACTCATACTTAATGACTTTTGTATATGGGGTTGATGACGTAGGGGCTTCTCGGACATCCGCGTTCTTTACCACAAATATGTGGTTTGTGATATTCTTGTAGGGACACGATTTGTTATGGGTGAGTGTATCTGTACTGGTTGTGGTACCAGTAGTAATGGTTTGTGTGGCCCTCTTTGTGTATTTGATTATGGTTGTGTAGTTGTGTATAGCTGTTGTTGTGACAGTAGTAATGGTATGGTTTGTCTGTGTATAGTTGTGATGACAGTAGTAATGGTATGGGTTGTCTTTGAGTTTGTAGTAGGTGTGTATTTGTGTAATTGATTATGGGTGTGTACTTGTTGTGGTACCAGTAGTAATGGTGTGGGTGTGTTTTTGTGTGCTTGTAGGTCTGTATGTACAAGTGTATTAAGTGTGTATAGTTGTGATGACAGTAGTAATGGTATGGGTTGTCTGTGTATGGTTGTCTTTGTGTTTGTACTTGAGTGGTTGTTTATTTGATTATGAGTGTGTACTTGTGTATAGTTGTGATGACAGTAGTAATCGTTGGCGATGGGTGTGTCTGTGCTGTCTCTGCACTTGTGTATATCTGTTGATACTGATAGTAGTAATGGTATGGGTTGTCTGTGTATGGTTGTCTTTGTGTTTGTACTTGAGTGGTTGTTTATTTGATTATGGGTGTGTACTTGTGTATAGCTGTTGTTGTGACAGTAGTAATGGTATGGGTGTGTCTTTGTGCTTGTCTGTCTTTATGTGTATGTTTGGTTGTCTTTGTATTTGTATGTGTGTTTGTGTGATCCTCTTTGTGTTTGTATGACCCTCTTTGTATGATTTTTACACACCCCACAAAAAAGAGACTTGTATCTCTAATAACGTACCAGCTAATATTCTTGTCGCTAATATTGGTAGTACTATTATCACTACTATTAATTCTTCCTCACTTTACCCACCACCATTGCACTATAGTACTTTCCCCTACAATTTAAGTGGTCACTCGACTACTTGACCAGTGCTTGACCACTGCTTGACCACGTCATCGATCACTTTAATCACTACTATAATCTTAGGAACATCGTCCTCTACAATTTAAGTGGTCAATCGACCACTTGACCACTACTTGACCACCACTTGACCCTTACTTGACCACTAATTTACCACCCTTTAAGCATCACCATATCGTTACAATCACTTTTCCCCTAAAATTTCCTAACTTGACCACTTGACCACTGCTTGACCACTAATTTACCACACTTTAATCATCACCATATCATTACAATCACTTTTCCGTAAAATTTCCCTAAGATTTTCCTCACTTAACCACCGCTTGACCACTCCTTGATCACTACTTGACCACTACTTGACCACTAATTTACCACTAATTTAAACATTACCATGTCACTACGACCAATTTTCCCTAAAATTTTCCTTACTTGACCACTTGACCACTGCTTGACCACTGCTTGACCTCTAATTTACCACTCTTTAATCATCACCATCTCATTACAATCACTTTTCCCTAAAATTTCCTTACTTGACTACTTGACCCTTACTTGACCATTGCTTGACCACTGGTTGACCAGTATGTAACTGCGAACACCTCTTATTACATTTATGACCTCCCCTATATCACTCCTACTTGATCACTAATATCCACCCTTACCATCAAATGACACCCATTATAACTTTATAAGATTTCCTTTGTAATGATGGTAGTGAATATACCACCCTTTACCTTCACTTAGACACTACTATCACACTGTTCAGATGATAGTAACCATCTACACCTCTACCCATGAGTCGTCGAGTATAACCACGACCCATCACACCCTTGCCAGTTTATACATTACTCACCACACATACTAATACATTATGTCTACGCCACCACCATATATCCAACCCATGAGTAGAAACCACGACCCATCACACCCTTGGCCGTTTATACATCACTACACCACGCATACTAACACATTCATATATCCTACGTAACTTATAGCCCTCCCTCATCCGTGCTCACAACCTCGCTTTCTATTCCCACCAACTACTTTTACCTTAATTACTTTCACAGAAACTTACCCGCCAACACCCGTCAAAAAACCGTTCCCACACGCCGCCAAAAATTTTACCGAGTCGGCATTTTTCACCAAATATTTCCTTCATAAACCCTATCAGCCGCCATTACCCGCCAGATTCTGGTTGCATAATATGTGTCTGGGTTCCCTAATACACTACTTATATATAATGCCAAACGAACAATTAGAGCATCTAAAGATGAATCCTGGAGAATATACGGTGAACAGATGGCGACCCTTAGCAAAGACTGCCCAAGAGAATTATATAAACGTGTCACCACAATGAGAAACAGAGATGCATGCTACAACCCAACCACCATCATAAACAGCAAAAGAGGTATACCGATATTTAATTCACAGCAAAGCTTGCAAGGTGGGCAGAATACATTCAAGAACTACTTAAGCCACACATAACATAGAAAACCTCACTTTTGTGCCTAAATGCCAGGGACAGCAAGAACCAAATTTCATACCTGCAGAAGTCAAAGCAGTTATACAGAAAAGTCCTAAAAACAAATCACCAGGTCCAGAAGGAATAACCACAGAAGCTATTCAGGCCTGTGGGGAAACAGGAGTTAAATGGCTAACAAGACTTTTTAATATAGCATGGGAAGAAAGAAAAGTCCCAGATGATTGACAGCAGGAAATAATAGTACCAATATGGAAAAAAGAAAGGCAATATGAGAGAGTGCGAAACATACAGAGGTATATCACTCCTGAGCCATATAGGGAAAATGTATGCAAAACTATTGGAACAAAGAGCTAGACCAATAGTTGAACAACAGTTAAGCAAAGCACAATTCGGTTTTCGGAAAGGTAAAAGTTGCACTGATGCATTATTTACACTTAGACAATTATGTGAAAAAACTATCGAATATAGTGACCAGCAGAATATTGTGTTTGTAGATCAGGAAAAGGCTTTCGATAGAGTAGACATATACAAATTATGGACCATCCTTTAAGACTATAGGATACAAGGGCAACTGTTAGAAAACATCATAACCATGTACCACTCGAGCCAAAGTGCAGTAAGAACACAAGAAGGTTTATAAGATATGTTCACAGTCTATACATGAGTGAGGCAGGGATGTGTGTTCTCTCCCCTGCTATTCAATATCTACATGGACAGAATTTCCAAAGAAGCAAGTCTCGACAGAACAGATTCAGAAAATTAAGAACTCTTTACTCCAGATGAAACAACCGACCCACAGGGAATAAATGAACTTCTATTTGCAGACGATCAGTGCCTGTTTTACAGCGATGAGGGCACACTACAAAAACATATTACTAATCTGAGTTCAACCTGCAGCAGATACAATATGAGTATAAAACAACCCAAAACCGAAGTAATGCAAGTTAGCAGATCGCCAGGCCCACTAAGTATACAGATAAATAACACAACTCTGAAACAAGTTAAAGAATTCAAATACCTTGGAAGTATGATCACAGAAGATGGCAGATTGGACAGAGAAATTGAAATCAGATGTCAAAAAGCTAGTGCACTTACATATCAACTATCACCCTTACTGAAACATCCATACATACCCATGTTCGCAAAACGAAAGATAATAAACAGCATATTCACACCAACCCTAAGCTACTAATCTCAAACCTGGACTTTATCCAAATGACACCTTCGTAAAATCAACACCTGCGAAATGAGATGCCTGAGGAGAGCTGCCAACTTAACAATCCGAGACCGAGTAAGAAATGCTACTATCAGACAGACTGTGGGATCAACACCTTGTGCCACATTTATTGAAAGACAGAAGATCAAGTGGTTTGGCCATGTCGTTAGAATGTAACATCAGCAACTACCATCACTGGCCTTCCATCAAAGATCAACTGCGACGAGACCACGAGGACGTCCAAGAAGAAAATGGATTGACGACATCAGAGACTTTGTACAACCACACGGAATGACACTATCCAGTGCCGCCCACCGGGCGATGGAACGCAAATTATTCCTCCCCACGACGCTTGACGGCAGAAGTGGAAGATGATGATGATGATGATGATGGTGATGGTGATGATAGTACCTTGCGGTGTATGGCGGGGGGTCTTGAACCCGAGGAATTAAGGCCGCCTGGCTAGTGCAGTCACCGCGAACTGTGCAGGTTAGAATTTTCTTTTTGCCCCCGACAGATTAAAAACTCTTACCAAAAAAAAAAAAAAAAACCTTACCGAGGATTCGAATCGGGTCCCCCGACGGAGAATCTGGCATTTTAGCCACACTCGGCCAGCCTCCACGAAACAAAAACAAGTGACTGGGGTTGGGGAAAGATTAGCGATTGACAGCAATCTTCATGTGAGATTATTATTACATCTATACAACGTTTTGATATTGGCTGGTTTTTATATAAGACATAAGTGTTGGGTATATGTAAGATACTTTCTATAGTTATGTGCCTGGGTGTGTTGTTGTTGTTGTTGTTGTTGTTGTTGTTGTTGTTGTTAACATTCCCAAAAGTAGGCGTATCATCAAAATGGTGTAACAAAATTAGTAACTGATTGTCGTTAAGTTCTCGGGCAAAGAATGTCAGTGTTTTTCTTCTTATTGATCCATGGTGTTCTAATAATGTTTATGGAACATTTAATTTGAAAAGCCAGATTTTCACATTCAGAGATTGTAACATCGTCCATGACTCACGCCGGTATGTTGCCACAGGAACAATACATGTTCTGAACATATTTACTTTAATTTGTTACTGGTGTTGCGCCAAGGCTCGTAATACTGTTTAACCTTTAAATTACTTTGGCCAGTCTTTTACTGGCTTTTTCAAAACATGAAAGTCTAAATTGTTCCTGATTATTGATAATCTATTCTAAGTTTCTGACATTTTCATTGCCGTGATTGTTTATTGTAACTTTTGGTTGACATGGGTTTTTATCTGTGTCAGTTAATGTTATTGTTTATGTAAGTTCAGCAAAAGCTGTTCGTCTTCACTATATCTGTGGATAGACAGGGTTAACAGCCGGTTAACTGTTCTACTCCCTTCGCATTGTTTGAGAGGAGGACCGCGTTATCAGCGTATCTTAGTTCTGGAACTGGAGTCCAACGAATTATAAGTTAATGCAAATTGTCGCAGCGCTCATCATATTTGACGTTTCAAATTACGTTATGCTTAGATGTTGCACATATGTGGAAAGTAAACACAGCCCTGTCTTACTTCCGTGGGCACCTCATATCAGTTTAATGTTTCATCGGCTACTCTGACAGTTGTTTGCTGTTTAAGATGTAAACGTTAAAATAATTTTATGTGCAGGAAACACCGAATTCTTAAACAGGCGAAATACTTCTATTGTATGAAACAATGCACATTGTACGTTCTTAATTTCTCAGAGACTGTTCTTACATTGAAGATATGGCCCCCGTTTTATCTGTCTGAAACATGCTTGTACCACTGTTTCTTTGGCATCCAGCATTTCTATAATACTAAAATTTTCTTTTCTTCATGAAGCTTCTCAAGAGGATTTTGCTAACATGACTTATTAGTAGAAAAACTAAGAAGTATAAACGTACTGACCCAGACCATACGCGGGCACTCTCCCGCTGTTTATACTTCACCTCGAAGCTGCAAGGTACAAGAGGAACATGATGACACGAGATGAGACTTATTATTGCGATAATACACATTTAACACCGAAGATTTCATTAATTATATTCCTAGATCGTGACTCCTTAGTTATTATTATCTAGGTACCCCCAACCACCACCACCACCAATTCTTTTCCTATTCAAATCCATATTTTTCTCATCATTTGACTCCTAAACCCCACCACTCAAGTACCAGAAACCACTATTTGGTTACTAGATCTTCCTTCAATTATTTGGATTGCAGACCCCAATCATTAGAATTTAAACAAACAGTAACTTGGTTAGCATTTTTACAAACTCTATAAATCTGTCGTTTAGCCTCAACCTAATTGAATAGTGAAAATCACAACTTATGTCTTAACATAGCAAAAACAAAGATAATGCATACAGATAATCCCGCTATGGAGAAAGAAATATATGTTAATGAGGAAAGATTGGAGGCGGTGGAACATTTTGAATATCTTGGGTCATTGATTACCAACAACGGTGACATTATGAAAGAAATTAAACGACGACTATCAATTGCTCTTCAAAGACTAAAACAACTGAATAAATTATGGAGTGAGACAGACAGAACTACAAAAATTAGATTTTTAAGAGCATGCATCTTTCCAATTGCAATATACGCCTGTGAGACCTGGAAACTTACTAAACAAGCTGAACAGCGCATAAATGCCTTTGAATATAAATGTTATAGACGAGTTTTAAGAATATCCTGCGTTAAGAAAAGAACAAATGCATCCATACTTCAAGGTTGAAGAAGGTTGGCTATTAACGACGATAAAACAAAGAAAATTGAAATATTTTGGTCACTTGAAACTTCACGAAAGTTTGGAGAGAACAATAGTGGAGAGGTATATGCCTGGGAATAGAGGAAGAGGAAGGCCAAAGAGAAGATGGGTGCAGGATGTGGTTGATGATCTCCAGATGGGTGTATCGGACGCGGAACATCTTGCTTATGATCGAGAGGTTTTCCGGAAGTGAGGTTCTGCAAAGGACATGCTACTGAATGAATGAATAAATCTATCGTAGTATTTGGTTACCGCATTCCATTTGGTTTCCAGACTCCGTCATTAGGTTAACAGACCCATCTTCTTGATCCCAGACCCCATCATTTATAAAGAAACTATGATGAGAAAGGGAACAAGTCATGCAACCTCGCGTGACCTAGTGTATATTGTTTGAAAAATCATTGATATTTAACATCGCTGCTGCAGTGTTTACAATGGAATTACCTTTACCTTTTTACTCATTATGTTTTGTCGTCTGCATTAAAGGCAGCAGTAAGCTCAAGACCTTCCTGTATCTTAATCTCTCTCTCTCTCTCTCTCTCTCTCTCTCTCTCTCTCTCTCTCTCTCTCTCTCTCTCTCTCTCTCTCTCTCTCTCTATATATATATATATATATATATATATATATATATATATATAAAAGAGAATGTGTGTGTCTTTGTTTGTCCTTTATCCGTTCGCGAATGGTCCATCTGATTGAGATGAAATGTTCTACATATATGTTCTTCGCATTCCCGCCAAGCCAACTGGCATAGTTTGTTAGTTTAAAAACGGTGACTTACGTAATAAATTAACATTGCAATATAATATATAACAAATAATATTGCAAGGGGACTTAACTTAAGAAAAGTTACATCAAGGGACAATACTTTAAGTAGCATTACTATATTATGTAATTTAAATAATTGTTGCATTTGTCTTAAAGTTTTATAAAATGTTTAAAGTAGTTATCTACAGTCATATGTGTTATATTATAATGATAACATCTTTAAGGCATTCTCAACGTTTTCATAAAATAATGCATTTATTTTAAATACGTGAAAATTTTCTAACTCATCTTTTTATGTTTAAAGAAGTTATCTACAGTCATTTCCGTTATAAACATGATGATAAAAAAAGTTTTCATTAAAAATAATGGATTTATTTTAGATACGTGAAAATTTTATTACTGTACTTTTTTGGGGGGAGAGAAACTGCATTTGCATTTGAAAGACGAGTGAACGGTTGAAATTTGCCTGCCCAAGGTTTGTCTTTGGAAATACAGTTCGGGTCGTACCTTCGTATTTGAACAGTGACACAACTGATGCCTGAAATGTGCCTGCCCAAAGTTTGTCTTTGGAAATACAGTTCGGTTCGTACGTTCGTATTTGCTCACTGACACAACTGATGCCTGATTGTGGCGCCAGACTTATGGCAGCATAAAACCCCCTGCAGTTCCGTAGAACGCAGCGATATAATCTAACAAAAGCACTCATTTATTTCTTTACTAGCTGACCCGGCCCGGCTTCGCCCACCTCCTGGCGGGGATCTGTCTGTCTGTCTGTCTGTCTGTCTGTCTGTCTGTCTGTCTGTCTGTCTGTCTGTCTGTCTGTCTGTCTGTCTGTCTGTCTGTCTGTCTGTCTGTCTGTCTGTCTGTCTGTTATTTGTTTGTTTCTATGTCCTTCATTGTTCATGGCTTTCACTAGTTTCCATAGTTTGTTTCCATCCCTATCAAAATTCAGGTTTTCTGTTTTTTCCCTCCAACAATCTCTTGTTGTTTGATTTACTGTTCTTTTATATTATGCTGAGATGGCTTTGAGAGAGATGTTCGCTTCAGTTGTTTGTTCTCTCTCTCTGTTGTCTTCCTGGCATCTTCAACTTTGTCCTCCAAAATTTGTAGTTCTTCAGTCCAGTATGGTTTGTAATTTTTCCTCGCTCCTCTTGGAATAGACTCAGAGGCCGCCTGTTTAGACTTTCCACCATTTGCTTCATGTTGCCATATCGTGTATTTATGTTTTCACAATATTTGTCTGTTAGTATGGCAAATCTGTCCCAATCTGCTGGTTTGTAATTCCAGCGGGGTAAAGGCTTTTGCTCCTGTGGATCAATCAATCAATCAATCATGTGCCATGCCGGAAAGCGTGGGCGGTCATGACTCGCCATTTCACTCGATCACCAGTGTCGTAGATCAGCTCAGTGTTCCTGTCTCGTCCATGCCATGTGGCCAAGCCATCCAGGTATTTTCCTCTCGGTCTTCCACTTGGTTTGTTCCCTTCGATCTTGCCAGTTGTCACTAAGTTCTCCAATCCATTTCTTCTCATAACATGTCCAAAAAATGTTGACTGTCTACGTCTAATTTCTCTAATCAGTTTACGATTTTCATTTGTCTCCTGTAGTATTTGGTCATTGGTTTTTCTGTCTATCCATGGTATTCTTTGCATTTTCCTCAGAAACCACATTTCTGCAGCCATCAGATGCTTTTCAGCTTGACTGCTCATTGTCCAAGTTTCACATCCATACAAAAGAACAGGCTCTATGTATCCCCTCGACACTCTTTTTCTCGTTTCAATTGACATTTTTTATTCGTCAGAATGTTTTTCATCTTGCTAAAGGCTACTTTCGCCATGGCGATTCTTGTTCTAATCTCTTCAAGGCATCTCCCATCAGATGTTATGACTGTTCCAAGATAATTGTACCGATTCACTTGTTGAAGAATATTTCCAGTTACTTGTATATTACATTGAGGCACTTCTTCCTTCCTAGTGACGACCATAACCTGAGTCTTTTTACAATTTAATTCTAACCCCAGTTGCTCACTGTGTACAACAACCGCATCTACTAATTGTTGCAGGTCCTGCGCATTGTCTGCAATTAATACTGTATCATCTGCATATCTAATGTTATTGATGTTTCGTCCTCCAATGCTGATTCCATTTATATCTTCTACATTTCTGAAAATATTTTCACTGTATAGGGAAAAAAGATCTGGAGACATCACACATCCCTGCCTAACACGTCTCTTAATTGGCTCATACTGTCCCACTTCATTATCAATCCTTATTGCAGCTCGTTGTTTCCAATATATGTTTTTTATAAGTCTAATGTCTTTCCCATCAATTTGTAGATCTGGAAGCATATCCACCATATTGACATGTCTAACTCTATCAAAAGCCTTTGTATAGTCAATAAAGCAAAGATGTATATCCTTGTTTACTTCTATAGCACGTTCAATAACTGTTCGCAGCATATACACAGCATTTACTGTACCCTTTCCTTCTACAAACCCACATTGTTCTTCCCCTATTTCAGGTTGTATCTTCTTCCTCACTCTTTGCATGATAATTCTTAGCAAAATTTTTGTGATGTGACTCATCCATGTTGATCACATTCCAAGGTTCCTGATGTCTTTTGGATTGCAATAAATACAGAGTTACATAATTCAGGAGGTATATCTCCAGTATCATATAATGTGTTCAGCAGTCTGGTGACTTGCTTTAGTCCAAATTCTTCTAAAGCTTTAATCATTTCTGTTGTGATGTTATCTGCACCGGGGGCCTTGCCAGCTTTCATATGCTTAAGACCATTTCGAACCTCCATCTCCAAAATTGGCGGTCCTTCATTATTAAATCTAATATCACACTGTTCGTCTCTGTTATCATCATAAAGGTGTTTCACATAATCTGTCCATACATGTAGAATCTGGTCTTTTTCTATTATGATTTTGCCATCTTCAGTTTTTAGACACCCTGTTGATGTACTTGTTCTTTTATTAGTAAGTTCCTGAATTCTTTTGTGCACTAATTTGGTATTTTCACTGCTGTGTTGGTTTTCAATTTCTAAGCACTTTTCCTCAAGCCATGCTTCTTTTGCCTCCTTACATAATATTCTGACTTGTCTGTGAATTTCTTCATATTTGACAGAATTATTTTTGTTGAGTCTTCTTGTTTCCATGAGGTGTAAAATCTCTTCAGTCATCCATTTCTTACGACCCACCTTCTTTAATTTTGGAATAGTTGTTTCTGCAGCCACATTGATTGAATTCTTCAACGTTTCCCATTGATCATCCACATCTTGGAATAGGATCTCTAGATCAGTCAAAATTTCAAATCTGTTCTGTACTTCTATGTTGAATTTGTTTTGTATTTCCTTGTCATTACTCAATGTACACAAATCATATTTGATGTTTCCTGTTATATACTTGACTTTCTTCAACTTTATCCTCAATGTTCCTGTGAGTAATCTGTGGTCACTATAACAATCAGCACTGGGAACTGTTTTTGCTAGTGTTAATGCGTTTCTAAATCTTCTGCTAATCAGAATGTAGTCAATCTGGTTTCTAATCCTGCTATCAGGACTCCTCCATGTCCATAATATTCTAGGGTGTTGCTTGAACCAGGTGTTTCCTACAATCATTTCCTGTTCTTTTGCCCACTCTACGAGTCTGTATCCTCTTTCATTTCTCTCTCCTAAACCACAGTTTCCTACTGTGTATCTATCCCCTTGATTTCCTACTTTTGCATTGAAGTCCCCTATTATGATGTTTATTTCTGAATTTTTACATTTCTTTAAGGCAGACTCTATGTCATTATAATATTCTTCTACACTATCTTCACTGGATTCTCCTGTTGGGGCATATACTTGAATAATATTTATGCTAAAAGGTCTGCCACTTAATTTAACTAGTAGAACTCTGTCCGACACGGCCCAATATCCTTGAACAGATTTTGCTGTTTTCCGGCCCAAAATAATTGCCACTCCTCTATGACGATCTTCACCTCCAGAATAAATAATCTTGAAATCTTCCTCTATCTTGATGCCTGCTCCTGTCCATCTCGTTTCGCACATACCTAAAATATTAATTTTTTCCCTTTCAATTTCTTGTTTTATGTTCTCTAATGTTCCGTCGTTGTTTAACGTCCTAACGTTCCAAGTTGCTAATTTCAACGTCTCTGTCCTTGTCTTGCGATGATCAGTCTTTAAGCGAATCATGATATACTAGGCACTTTTAAAGAGGTAGTTTGCCGTTGCTTTCCTCTATGGCAGTGACCTTACTGGCCGGAGACCGCAGCCATTGACTCAAGACGAGTTCCTCTGCCTGCCGTCGTGAAGCTCGAGGCCATGACCCACAATATATGTCGGCTGCCCTCAAACTTTCATCCACCACTTGCCTTCCGTGGCTTCTTTTGAAAACTTCAAATAAAAGGAACACAAAATAACATCACATAATCCACAGGAAAACACTATTCACAGGAAATCTATAGGACATCACACGAAATCCAAAGGATAACACTAAATAGCGTCCCTCCGAAAAGTATCGCTTCATTTTGTCGCCATTGTTCCTATGGAACATACTCTATATTCATTACAAGCTTGATTTGTCTGTAGTCACTACCTTCTAATTGGTCAAGCACATGGCGATACATTTTGTGGAGGATGTCTCCTGTGCAGAAAGCTAAGTCTGGAGTAGAAGTGGTAAACCATCTTCTGAAGTAGAAGCTCGGTGTGTTATCTGCTTTGTTGAGTAGATGGAGATTTGAGTCTATTTCCCAGTCCTCCACTTCATCTCCTCTTTTGTCAGTATCTGGGTATCCCCTTCTTTCTGAACGACTATTAAAGTCTCCGACAATAATGCAGTTTGTGTCACTTATTTTCATGTTTGAGAGTGTAAGGTTCTTATCTGCTGGGCTATACAGATTGTACATTCTTATTTTCACGTCCTTTATCATTATATCAACACCTATAATTTCCGTTTGGTTGTCAGAGATCACAGATACTTTGCTGCAAGGTATTGTATTTCGTGTAAGTATTATTAGAACTCCACCTTTGTGTCCTTCGCGGTCGAAACGTGTAGCCTGATATCCTCTGACTGAGAATTTGTGACTGGCTTTGAGGTGTGTCTCTTGAATGCATGCCACATCTATTCTATCTTTATGAAGACGATTTGTTAGGGAGACTTTCTTGTTATAAACTCCTTCGGCATTCCACTGTAGTATGTTGAGTGTCCGGGGTGTTTGGTCAATAGCTCTTAATCTACTTCTCTGTGCCTTGACTCCACAGCATGGGTGGACCCCCTCGAGGCAGGGGGCGCGGCACTATCACCGCCTGATGTGACTTCGCGGGATTAGCATCATAACGATTAATTTTAATTTGTGACATCATGAATTAAGTTACGTTGCACTGCTTTATCAAGCCTGTGGCTAAGTACATCAGATTTCGACAAGCATTTATTCGGGGTGCTTTCCCTAGCCTTTGACTGTCCCCAGTCTACCTACTAGGCAGCAGGTTTGTGTGTCTCTTCGTCTGGTCCCTCTCCCTTGACTTGTCCGACATGGGTGACCCTACCAGTAGCTGTGCTACAGTCGGCATAGCTCTTGGAGTCATTGGAACGCGCAAGCCCCTCTACCTCGTCACGGTGGACACACGGCAGAGGGGACCAGATACTCTGATAGATGCTTGTTGTTCAGGATGGACTGTTTCAAATAATCATTATCACCAAGTGCCATGCCGGCTATCGTAGGCGTTCATGACTCTCCACAGATCTCGATATTTGGTTTTATAGATCATCTCTGCAGATGATGTTCCTCCATGCCACCGCCCCAATCCATCCAGCATCGTTTCTCTGACTCTGCATCTCTTCCTCTCGATCTTTCCAGTTGTCACGATGTTCTTCAATGCCTCTCTTCTCATCACATGACCAAATAAAGCTGTTTGTCTCTTTCTTTTTGTTGTATATAATGTTCTATAGTGTGTTCACATTTGGATGCCTCCATATAAACATCCATATCTCAGTAGCCAACTGAGGGAAAATGATGAGATTTAGCAAATAACCTTATCATTATGTCCACCCAACACATGTTTTATTTTTGGTTCTGGAGATTGTACAGCAGATTTCAATGTTTGTTTATATGCGGTATATAATTTACGGGTCAGAGATTAAGTCCATATTTTTTAATGTATTACACCTTCACTCAGACACATCCGCGCTTTTAAAAAAATTTTTTCGTGGTACACGATATGTCAAGAACGGCACGCAGTTAAATGGGAGTGTTCAGAGGTGTCGTCAATGTGGATGTTTTTATGAAACGTGATTATACAAATACATCTTACAATTTATCGCTAATATTTGAATGTGTGAATATTGTTCAATGGGATTGAATGTGACATTTTGTACACTTCAAAGCATCCCTATGAAGTTGTACACATAATTTTGTGAAGAAGCTGATCGCAGGAAACTGTTTCATACTGTTACAAATCCCGAAGAAAGAACAGTGCATGCATAGGGTTTGAGTAAACTTTCATTTTGTCGATGGGTGCAAGAATCTGAAATGAAACCAACACGCAATAAGCAAAAGGTAGGTAGAAAAGCAATTGTAGACAGCTTTGACAAGGATGTCATAAGGCGGGCTATTATAGAAATGCTGGATGCCAAAGAAACAGTGACTATAAGAAAACTTAGGATTTGGTTGAGAAAGAACAATAAACTACAGCTATCGAAAACATTAGGCTTCACTTTTAGAAAGCACAAGGGAGGTAGAAATATCCTTTGTGAGCAACCGCATTTAGGAGCCATGAGAAGCAGATACCTACGTAAATTAAGGGAAATGCACAAAGAAAATTATGACATAGTGTATTTGGATGAGACGTGGATCAATGCGCACCACACAAGTGTAAAGGAATGGCAATCAGTGGATGGAAAGATAAAGCGATATGTGCCCAGAAGTAAAGGACAGCGTTTGGTCATAGCCTATGATGGCAGTACTCATAATGGCTTACTACAGAATGCTGGACTCGTGTTCGTATCAAAGCTTATAGACAATAGGGATTATAATAATGAGATTAATGGTAATGTATTTAGAGATTGGCTCGAGAATACAGTACTTCCATCCCTTGACAGACTGTCTTGAATAAATAAATCAATCAATCAGTCAATCAATCAGACCGTCTTGTCTAATCAAAGACAATGCATCACATCACAATGTTGTTGCCCAAGAAGACAAAATACCTACGGCATCGAGCACAAAGGAAGCAATAACGATATGGCTCCGAAGGGAAAATATACCATTTCCAGAAATAAATTTCAAGCTACAGTTATTGTCCCTAGTAAAACAGGCGCAAAAAATCAAGAAATATCAAATCGACAAGGTGATAGAAGAGCATGGCCATAGGTGCTTGAGACTTCCGCCGTACCATTCTCACTTAAACCCTATAGAACTTCTGTGGGATAAAATTAAAGGACAGGTGGCAGCTGACAGTACTACATTCAAATTGTCAGACGTTAAGATACTAACCCAGTCCGCGCTATTAAATAGTGATAAAAATTACTGGAAAAAATGTGAGGACCATGTGTTGAAAGAGGAAGAGGATTATTGGGGAAAGGATGGATTGAATTTTATGCAACCGAGAGCAGTCATCAACCTACTGGAATCGTCCGACACAGATTAAAGTCTGGGAAGATCGCAGACCTTAATCCATGTGCACACTTACTGTGATATTTTGCTCCAACTATTCAGACGCACGTTAACGC